>JANWGL010002343.1:0-17643 GCA_025200755.1 Ceratobasidium sp. C01 | reverse complement strand
CTAGCATCTAGATAGCGCTAGATAGACACTAGATAGCGTCTAGATAGTGCTATATAGTACTATCTAGCATCTAGATAGCGCTAGATAGACACTAGCTAGCAGCTAGATAGTTGCTAGATAGTTGCTAGATAGCAGCTAGATACGTGTATATAGGTGTATAAATGTGGGACCTCTCTATTTTCTCTACTTCCACTATATATACTAGATAGTTGTATATACCACTACCTAGTTTGTGACGGTTTTCCAGATGTATACACACAATTGTGTCCCGGCACCACGCCACTGCACCACCCATAATACACAAATTAAAGAATCATGCCTTAAAGTGACAATGAATTCACTGATTGAGCTAGAGATATAGTGGGCTTGCTAAAGAACACCTCTATAGATTGGGGCTTAGCATTATATGGATCCTAAAGACAAGGAAGTAACTATAAATTATCTCTAAAGATACCTGAGCAGAACATATATACCTTGCACATAGCAATGCACATAGACCTATAGTGCATATATAGACCTGAAATAACCTTGTAGATAGGATATCCCTCCATAGCTTCTATAGATAAAACAAACATCTACAAGCAGGGGGGCAGTGTAATTGTACTATGGTGCCCTGTAGTGCTA
Source organism: Ceratobasidium sp. C01 (assembly GCA_025200755.1). NCBI lineage: Eukaryota > Fungi > Basidiomycota > Agaricomycetes > Cantharellales > Ceratobasidiaceae > Ceratobasidium > Ceratobasidium sp. C01. The sequence continues at coordinate 17,019 of JANWGL010002343.1, read as the reverse complement.
TGTAGTGCTATATAGTCAATGTCATTTTTCCTGATGTGCCCGCAACAAACTAGGACGTTGTTGGTTTTCAGACTTTTCAAGTATGAACGGTCGTCTTAGCCAGGAGAATTGTACTTATATCGGATTGGATATTGATAGACTAACGGTACCAGCTGATAGTATTTGCAAGTGATTTGTCGCATGTATTCGCTGAATCATGCTTTTTTCGCTGGGATTCGAAAACAAGCCTTCCGGACAGGCGCCAAATACCGAGCCCCATCCACAAACGATCTCGAGGTAGGAGGTACAAATCGTTACAGAGATGAGGGATTTATACTACGCATGGCGTCTTGCCAAACATCTGGAAATCTGTCCAAATCTACATAGAAGTATATAGCAGTATATAGCATATATAGTCTATATAGAGAAAGTAGGGCGGTCCCATTTATATAGCACTAAATAACACCATATATGCACTACCTAAACCCTACCTATAGTATGTTTATCAACCATCTAGATTCTAAATGGTGTTTACCTAGTCTATCCAATGCTATCTGGTACTGGATAGCAGTTATATAGTACTCATTAGTAGCCATGTAACAATATCAGGCACCATCTAGTAGCTATATAGCACTATCTAGTAGCTATGAAACACTATATAGCACTATATAGCACTATATAGCACTATGTAGCACTAAGTAGTGATTTCTAGCGCATTGTACTAGGCATCTAACAGCCATCCAACACTATCTAGCATCTACCTAGGAGTTTTTTATCTTCTCCCTGTTGTCAATATATCAGCTACATAGTATTATCTAGTAGTTGTGTGGGATTATATAGCACTATCTAATGCTGTCTAATGCTATAGAGCACTTCCTAGCACTTCCTAGTATAATGTAGACATTGGTTTCAATTACAATCACAACAATCCTGAAAAATATACAGCCTTGGCAGGCAGGAGCAGTACAAGCACATAGCATACACCCACATAACACATACTGCGCAACAAGATGAAGGCCAAAGAAGCCCAGCATAAGACACAAGCGAGCTGGGAACACATACACCGAGGACACATACATGCAGCCAAGAACCAGAACCAGCCAGAATGTACAGCCCGAGTCACTACATGTGTTCGATGCAATGAAAACGGAAGGTGAAATGGATAAAGGATACGCGAACAGGCAAAACAGCGCGCATACATCCACACGTTTGCATACATATGCGCGATAAATGCACTCGTAACTCTTCAAAACTCACATCAAAGTACCCTACCCTTCCATTTCTTCGTCCGTAGGCTCGTATTCTATCAATACTTAAATGAGAGTATGATAGATGATGTCTGGCGTGTACACTCACCTTCACGATAAATATTCTTGGGCTCCGGCATGTCCGCGTCATCTGATGCGTCATTCATTCGTACCCCGTAAGGTTTGCTTGGGCCCTCCCCATGGTTGTCGTAGTCGTAGTTGTAGTCGTTTGCTACGTCCTCACTTGCTCCACGCCAACGCCGCCCATAGTCACCAGTCTCGGGGTCTGTTTCTTCATCAACTGAATCACGTGAGCGGGTGAGTCGACGCGCGTCAAACGGCTGCAGACTCACGCACCATTGTTCTCTTTGTGCTTGCCTTTGTTTCGTCTCCAGTTATCCTCAACATCAGAGACCGGACCTACGATGTATTATTAGTGATTAGTAATCAATAACGCGCGTGAGCGTGGGTCACATACCGGGCTCTCCTGCTGGTCTAAAAGCCCTCGGCCTGTGCTGCTCGACGATATCTGGGGCCCAGATGCGCGCTGGTCGGTCCACGAAAACGACACCGTCCTGGTCATCCTCGAACCTATACGACTCCGCGTTAGTTGAGATACACACGGCAGTGGGCAGGACCAACACGAGACATACAGGGCATTGTCATACATCAGCGTGCAGATCTCGCGTAATGCGGCGGGCCTCTCCCGTTGCATCTCGCCAAGTAGTGCCAAGTACTCTCGGAAAGATTGTTGTTGTACCGACGCGTTCAAATGTTCGTCCTGGTTGAAGGAGCCCCGACGATAACAATAGATCACGTGGTTGCACTGGATCCCGAAGTTAGTGAAATAAATACCGCTCGAAGCGAACGAACTTACAATCGAACAGAGAAAGGCAAGGAATCGAATCGGGACTGGAGAGAATCGATCTGCGTGCCTAAGTCCCAATTTTCCCGGGCCAAACAGAGTGCGTGCCACAACTGAGAAGATGAAGTCTGATTCGAAAGGGAGACGATCGCCTTCCCCGTCGGGGTCCTACAAATACAGTAAAATTACGAAGGAAAACATACGAATTCTGTGCTCACCCCTTCGTGAAATGCGTCGGGCAGAAGCTGTCGAGTCAATTGGCGATTGAAAGGTTTGTCGTTGGCGACAAAGCCGAGATCCTTCTCGACGAGTGCCTTGACGGTGTCTTTGACGGTATGTCGATAGGCTGTGACTAGGGCCTTCACCTAGAATTGTCTCGAGTTAATAGAAATTTAGCCACGAAAGGTTTGGGCGTACACAGGTAATATGTTCCGTTTGTAGTGTGTAGCGCCGGGCGTGATCCTCACAAGCTTCGGCGAAACAGTCTGCGATTATGGTGTCGACGGTAGGAACCACAGGTCCGGGGTCACCTCTACGCCAACTGAATGTCCCAGTCGCGATTATCCATGGCTTCGCCTTCCGAATCATATGTTTGACCGTTCTGCGCTCGCGTCGCCCGAACGATTCAACGGTTGGTCTGTCGTAGGAACGCTGAAAAAATTGTCAATACTTGTAGCACTTTGAAATAAATATGTTACTTACCGGGAAAGGGTCATATCGATCATCGGCGTCGCTGGAGTAGTCCCCATCCCCGTCGTACTCAGCCTCCTCGAACGCTACCCGGTCTCGGTGGCTCGGTCGGTGGCGTTGCCAATCGCGGGCGGGTATACGCCTTCTCGGTGCCGGTGCCGGTTTCTTGTATGCCAGAGAAGGGGCATGTCTCCGGTCGTTTGGTGCCTCGTCCTCGTCTACGGACCGTTTGGTGAGCACTTCACGTCCGGTGCGCCAGGGGGAGTCTCACCTTGTAGCCTATTGCTTTGGGCGTTCCGGACTCGAGGTTCTTCATGCCGAGGTTTGTTCGATTGTGAGTTACCAGTTCGTGGTTCATCGACTCGCGCTCGATTGCTTGCCGCCTTCCCAGGTTGACGCGCGGATATGTTACGACGGATAGCGTCTAGACGATCCCTACGATCCGTAGGGGGAGGGAACCGGTCGCGGGGTAGGTGTTTGGTCGGGTGCGTGTCGGTCACGGCGCTGCGTTTGGGCTGAGGCACATCCTCAATGACCGGGCCCACCCATGGGTACTGCTTTCGTGCTGGGAGCTTCTGCGCTAGACAACTGGGGTCGGACACTCGTTGGGGTTGAGGGGGTACGGCAAGACTGCCATCAGCGTGGGAAGGATGTGGGCGAGGGGGGTGTGGGGGGTGCGGGGGGTCCTGAAGGCGATGGTCGGCCTGGACTGGCTTGTGGGGTCCCGGTCGGCTCGGGTCCCCGTTTTGATTTGGTGGCTGGGGTGGTAGTGGCGTAGCCTTGGGACCCAAATGTCACCGATTTCTGCCCAGGAGCGGGCTTCTCGTGAGGCGTTTTGGGCAGCGGAGCTGTTGGTTTACCGGGACGTGTGGCGAGTCCAACTCCGTGCCTCCCGGATTCGCCCTGCGCGCTCGTTTTTTGTGGGTCTTGACCGTCGATCCGGGGTTTCTTGACTGCTGGAGGATCGTCGCGCGAAGCACCTTTGCGTTTGGTTGCGGCTGGGCTGGAAGGGGGGTACGCGAGTCGAGGAACTGCTTGCACGTTGTCCGATGATAAATTAGGATAGAGCGAGGAGCATGTGATGGGGACTTGCCTTGTTGATTAGGCGGCGTAGGGGAAGGCTTTCCCGTTGTAATCTATACGTGGAGCAACTTAAATTAAATTTGTAAATACGGCGGAGAAATGGCTTACCCCAGAGTAAGCAGTAGGGTATTGACCGGTAGATCCCATCACGGCGGCGCCATGCTCTAGGCTATCGGTAGCCTTCGCTTTGCCTTTGCCCTTGGACGAGGCAAGCGCCAAGTCGCCTAGCGCATTTTGAACGACTTCGCCACCAGGACAGTCGCGTGCCCGCCGCAGGAGAGAGAGGTCAACCTCTCCGAGTTCGTAATGAAGCGACCAATCGCCGTCGCCACGGTGAGCAAGCATCTGGAGAAGATACCGCGCTTCAGCCTCGTCGTACCTCTGGCGGTCTAATTCGTCATCTGGGGTACGAGTGAGCCCGAGTACAGGTAAAAAGAGCTTAATACTTACCGCCAGTGAGAGTGGGTGCAGCATAGCTCTCAGCGGGTCCATACATGAGGACGTCCCCCGCACTGTGGATCAATTTTGCGCGAGTCGCGGACAGGGCCTTCTCCTTCACCTTCGCTTTTGCTTTCCCCACGTTTTCGAGCCGCTCTTGTTCCTGGGTTACTTTTGATGTAAGAAATCTTAGTATGGGCGACAACAATCATATATGTTACTTACACGCTTGCCGCAAGCGATCGCTTGGCTTCGTCTGACGTCGCTCTCGCTTTGATGCAAGTGTTTTCGATACAGAATTAGGCATGAGACCGAGCACAGTGATAGATAGTTGTCGATTGAGTAGCTTGCAATCGTATCGACCGGCTGTCGAAGTAGAGCGACGAGCTCTTGGCGGGTTTAAGGCGTTGGATCGGGGACTGGGGGAAGGTTTGACGAGCACAGCAGTGTGCTTGCTCGAGGGTAATCGTGGTGGGTGTGGCGCCGGTCGTGTCCCTGACTATTCCTTAACTCGTGAGTACACGCAGGCTTAGAAATTGGTAAAGTGCGATTTATTGGCGTGTGAATAACTGGTAACAACAAGCTAGTACCTAAACAACCAAAGGTCAGCGGATATCTGGAAGCGGATATAAAGCAAGATTACTTACGAAAGCACTGTGATATTGAATCGAGAAACACCTATGTCGCCATCGAGCGATCCAATGCGAGGGAAAGTGAGACTTAACAAACGCGGGCCCATCGTATCCAATCACCTTTATCGCTCCCTCTCCCACTGTCCACACACATGCATCGAAACATTTGCCCGTATTGTCTGAAAATATTTGAGAGTGAGCCGCGCCTATATCTGCACTATTCTCAGAGGCCGTGTGCAAAGTATCGTAAGCGTCATATCCGTCAGTTGGGCGAAGAATCGTACCAACGTGCTGGTAATGCGCCAGCTATTCACGGACCTCGCGTGGTGTGTCAATTCGTGTCCAATGGTTTGAGTTAAGCTAAGGGATAGTTGGAGGGGGGTGTACGATCAGGACCGCAAGACGGAACTGCAATGGACATAGACGAGCCGTTAGACCATGCCGTTAACCATGACAAGGACGACAATGCTCAACTCGTATCGGACAATCTTGGCGGGCGCTGGGAGCGCCTCGCGACCTGGCCGTCGCCATCGCCATCGCCATCGCCATCGCCACCTCCAGATGGGCCGCCTGGTCCTGCGACTGGTCAAACAGCATCGCGGAAACGACACGGGTACGCAGCGGTTGAGATACACAAAGGCGCGGCACGAGTCATTCGGTGGGAGGTGGAAGAACCAAGAAAACTTGACACTGCACAGCTAAACCAACAAAAACGACTTTTCCGCCTTGGCGAATGGCTCTCGAAGCAGCCAATTAGCGACCAGGCTCGAGCAGAATATTTCGATATTGAACGAGTAAGTCACACCGAAGAAGAACAAAGTTAATCAATTAATTAGACAAATACAGTTGGAGGACAACTCACTTTGGACGAGCGTTAAAGACTTCCACGCTATGGTCGACGCGCTCGAGCGCGGGCCGGATTGGAGCGAGGAAGTGGTGAACGTAACAACAACCGAGGGTTCCGAATCGTTTATAGTACACAAAAGAAACCCTGTNNTTCTTGGGTTAGTACGGCTTCGCGAACATATACACTACAGGCCCGAACGACATACGACAGTCACAATCGACGGCAGGAAAATATGTGTATACAGCGAGATGTGGACTGGCGAATGGTGGTGGCGAATGCAGGTCTGCACTAGATTAAACAATAATATTAATGATGCGTGTGCTAACTGGCCGGTAGGAGTTAATTGGGGAGGGCGCGACGATCGCACCATTCATACTAGCGACCGACGAGACTCACCTAACGATACTTAGTGGCAGCAAAGTAGCCTGGCCGGTTTACGCCAGTATCGGGAATATTCCAAAAGCCATACGACGCCGCCCAAGTGAACAGGCGATGATGCTGATCGGCCTAATACCCGTCGCTGAACTAAAATGGATATCGAATGAGAAAGCGCGAACGAAGAAGAGATGGGAACTATACCATGCATGTATGTCAGTTATCCTCGAACCGCTCAAGACGGCTGCCCGTGACGGTATCGAAATCAAATGCGCCGATGGAGGGGTGCGCGCGTATATCCGATTCTAGCTGCACATCTTGGGGACTGGCCCGAGCACTGCACGGTTGGGTCGACCTTCAAAACGCGATGTCCAGTCTGCGTGACTCTGTTCCACGAGCGTGGCCGTTGGGGGGTGCCAGCACGACTTCGAACGAAGCCAGAGACGGTCGACACGATTCGATCTGGGCATGCGGGGAAGTTAGAGACCTTGACGGGCCTGAAAGGACTAGGGCTCCGGCTGGTGTTACCGTACTGGACTGAGCATCCATGGGCGGCCGGGCCTGCCAGCATCGTACCCGACTTGCTGCACCAGCTCTGGAAGGGCGTGTACCTAGACCATTTACGACTATGGTGGACACATATACTCGGTGAGAGGAAACTCGACGCGCGTTACATGGGAGTACCGCAATACGCCGGTCAGCAACACTTCTCGTCGGGACTTTCCGTGCTTACCCAATGGAATGGGAACGAGGCTCGAGCGACAGCCCGGTCGTTTCTTGCGGTTGTAGCGGGATCGAAGGTCGAGAACGCCGTGCGAGCAGCGCGATGTATTATGGATTTTCTCTATCGTGCTCGGATGCCACAGCTTAATGAAGACGATCTTGCCGCTCTGGACCGTGACCTGCAAGAATTTCACGAGGTCAAGCAAATATTCGTGACGGAGGGGGCGAATACCTCAGAATACGGATTCAATGATATTGCAAAACTCCACATCATCCGCCACTATTCCCACATGACTCGTGAATTAGGGACGCCCGACGGCTACACAACTGAAACACCCGAGCGCCTACACAAAGATTATGTCAAGGCGAGCTATCTGACTTCGAATGGTGTTGTCCCAGAGCCACAAATGCTCACTCACCTTCGTCGCCAAGAGGCGTGGCGACTTTTGCGAGCGAAATACGAACGCGAGGGGTTGATCGACAAACAAAAGCGTCGTGGTCGACCAGAGGAGGAGGTGATCGATAACGAGGGGATTGATGGGGACCAGGTTGACGAGGAGTTGGAAGATGGAGGGTGGGTCGATGAGGAGAGCGACAATGAATCGGAAGTAGGTGGTGAGGCCACATCGTTCGGGCCGAAGGACAACAATGGCACTGGAGTGAACGGGGCCGGTGAAATCAAAGAGCACGCGATATTCCAATTCGCCTCGGACATACGTATCGCCAAGTGCCCACTCCACGTGACCTCAATGATGAACAACACCGCAGAGTTCCTACCTACCGTCATAGCCTACGTGCGCGACCTCGACCCCAACCTCGCCTTCCACCTCAACGAAAATACCTCCTTCGGCATCTGGTCCAAATTCTCAATCCACCATGGCGCGCTCCCCTTCGCTCCTCTCATTGGCCACCGAGTAGACCTCGTGCGAGCTGCACCTCCCCGCCGCACTTCAAAGGGGCACCTTACGCGCCCAGCCGTCTTTGATACCGTCCTGGTTGAGGCTTATCCTAACATGACAGGTTTACTTCGTAAGTACCTTTACTCACTTCTCCCGTACTTTTTCGATACCTAAAACCACGTTGCGGCTGGCTATGTAGGTTACCGACCCGCTCGCGTTCGGGTCATCTTCCAGCTCCCGCGATTTTGCCACCACGTTTGCTCGGAACCTCTGGCCTTTGTCGAATTATTCGAGCCATTCAATCCCACTGTTGAAGCTCGCCATTGTCTCCCCACCACCCGCCCAACAAAGCGGCGAGGTGTTCGTGCGACTGCCATCGTACCCATCCGACTCGTTCGCGCGTCTTGTCACTTAATCCCCAACTACGAGTTACTTGACCGGCGACTCCAGATCACCGCTATGTCCGATCTACTATCAATCGCGCCGCAGTTCTTTCTTAGTCGGCATTCGAGTTACTTTTTTTTTGCGGTGATGGACCACTGGCGGCGAGCCGTGTAACAATTATTTGCGCTACACTAGTAAGTTCAGCGCCCTTTGACCCCGCCTGACTATTATCGACTGACTCGTATCATCAGGCCCGTAGATGTTTCAGAGACATCTTGTCTCGGCGACTGTCTCTACGCTCTTCCGCCGACCTCGTTCAGCTTGATGTGAGTCTGCTATTTCCGTTTCTAATAGTTGTCATCTGATCGATTCCTCGCAGACAGCCGATCAGATTTGTTTCCCAACCCGTTCACACTGCCCCTGACTGGCAAATACCGCTCAAGCCACTTTGTTCGCATCTGGCATATCATCGTGCGTCGTACTTTGAGTTGCCTGAAATAGAGGCCTAACTGATGTTACTCTAGAACTGACCGCAATATTCCCTCGGCCACCAACATCCGCTGTGTTGCAGTGTATTGTTTGCCTCCTACTTCCGTAAGTCGTTGTTTCGATTACCACTTTAGTTATCTGATCGCTTGGGCGCAGATTGTCTGGTGACGTTCGATTCCGATTAACTCGGAGGTCTTGGATGTTCGGGTTCTCAATGTTGCCTCCCGTTTGACGCCTACCACCATACGTTATGTCATACTTCCTTACTAGAATGTTCGGTTTACGCAACAACGCAGGCGCAGCACCACCTCCCCTGGTCGTCGATCGTTAAAGGCTGGTGCGCCACCATCACTTGTATCCACTCCACCCGTCCCAGCCGTCCTCGAGGGTGACATGGCCAAACGTGGCCGGTTCGGCCTACGCCTGAGAATCCGGATATTCGGAACAAAGGAGCGCGAGTTGCTTGGACGAATTGAGATGGACGCTTCTGTGACGAGAGATCGTAAGTCTTACTTCGGCGATATGAGGGCAAGGACCGTGTGAACGGATCGATTGACGATGCAACTAATAGCACAGTGCCGGTGGGGCATTGACAAACCTCCCCCTGCTCTTGGAACCCCTCACCAACGGCCACATCGTGGATCCCACACTCCGCGCCACTTGTGCTGTACAGGACAATGTCACCAGATGACCTTGCGTGCGTATGGGTTTCCGTGATAGACGCGTACTCCTTTAACAATTTATTCCAGCGATAGGCAATGGCGAGGACTTTCCCGATGGTCATTCTCTTCCCAACGCGCAAGACACGCTGCGAGGTACCGACACCGCCGACCTCTGGTTCCTCGAAGCAGTCAAGTACGCTCGGCAACACGGCGGGCGGCCAAATGGCGTCGGCTTGCTCCACCCCGAATTCAAGCCACAAACCGAAGACCAGAAGTTGCTTGGTTTGTATGTGTAAGTATTATGTGATTGTGTGCCCGTTGATGTGTACTGTACTTACATTCAAGTATTGATTAGAATTCGAGCCTAAAGACAGGTAGGATACTGTGGTGCCTGTTTGTCAGGGTTGCGGTTGCCTTTAGAGTGCATGTATGCGCGAACCTAGGGATGTATGCGCGTTTTTTTTGCCTGTTCGGGCGTCCTTTCTCCAATTTATCTGCAGTTTCATTTCAACCAACGCATGTAGTGACTTGGGCTGTATATTCTGCCCGATTCATCTCTTGGCTGCATGTCTGTGTCCTCAGTTTATGTGTTCCTGGTTTGCTTTTGCCTTCTGTTGGGCTTATTTGCCTCCCATCTTGTTGTGGCATGTATGTTACGTGTGTGTATGCTATGTATTTGTACATCTCCCACCTGCTAAGGTTGCATACCCTTCAGGGTTGTTCTGATTTATACCAAGTGGTGCTTGGAAGTGATATATATTACTATATAGCATTAGATGGCATATGATAGTACTAGTTAATCCTACATAACTGCCAGATACCACTAGGTAGATAATACATGGCAGATAGGGAGCAGATAGAAAACTCCTAGGTAGATGCTAGATAGTGTTGGATGGCTGTTAGATGCTTAGTACAATGCGCTAGAAATCACTACTTAGTGCTACATAGCGCTATATAGCGCTATATAGTGCTATATAGTGCTATATAGTGTTTCGTAGCTACTAGATAGTGCTATATAGCTACTAGATGGTGCCTGATATTGACACATGGCTACCAAAGAGTACTATATAACTACTATCTAGTAGCAGATAGCATTGGATAGACTAGGTAAACACCATTTAGAATCTAGATGGTTGATAAACATACTATAGGTAGGGTTTAGGTAGTGCATATATGGTGTTATTTAGTGCTATATAAATGGGACCACCCTACTTTCTCTATATAGACTATATATGCTATATACTGCTATATACTTCTATGTAGATTTGGACAGATTTCCAGATGAATCCAATATACACAAGCCTGCATCAGGAAAAAGAAACAGAGCTAATCTGGCCCAAATAACCGGTTTAGTGTGTTTCGAAAGGGTACCGCTTTTTCGGGCAAAATTAGTGCCAAAAAAGTACGGTTAGTAGATCTTTGCTAAACTTCGGTGTTTTAGGTTCGGGTGTCTAAAAGTAGCCAGATTAGTGGTATTAGCGTACGTCTCGGATTAGTTGATTTAGTTGGTTTAGAGGCTTTAGATACGATTAGAGCTACTTCCTAAAGTTACTTTTCGGTGCTTTTTTTGCTCAAATTAGAGAGTGTAGAATAAATAGCGTCGTTTGCATTGGCAAGATTAGAGAGATTATACAAAAAAGTAGGATAATTTGGGCTACTCGGCGGCCATATCGTCATCCACAGCCCGGCCAGCACCGTTAACAGCGCCCGAATTGCCCTCCCCGTCACTCTCCTCGTCTACGTCCTGGTCCTCATCATCTACATCCAGGCCAACCACTTTCACAACTTCGCTGTCGTCGCTACCGCTAGAGCCGGAACCTGAATCGCCGTCGTCATCATCGTCGTCGTCGTCATCGTCGTCGTTGTCGTCGTGGCTACCATTGGATCCTTTCTTGGCTCCCTGAACCTCCCCGATCCCCATGATCACCTCGTCAGAATCCCCGTCTGAATCCCGCCCCAAACTCTGGAGCGCCCGCTCAAACTGCTCGACTGGGCGTCCTTCATCGAGTGCGTTACCCCACGCAGCAGGATCGTCCAGCCAGATTCGTATTCCATCAATACTCGCTCAACCTTCAAAGTCGAAATTGTTAGCGCATTGTCAACGGTGTGAATAAAGGCTCACGTTTGCTGCAACCCCGGCAAGGCATGGGATACTGATGCATTGCCAGAGGTCTTTGTGGGTTGGGCCCGAACTGGTATCCGTTAGGAAACAGGAGCGTCGAAGGATTCGTAAGAAAACAGGGTTTTCGTAAAATGTGTCTAATTGCTCGAATGACTAGAGAACCAAGTTTGTTACTGAAACGAGAATGGATTTGTTGTACTCACCGTGCACGTAAAGTTCCCTGAATCCATCAGGCGAGTAGCAAGATCTTGGTTATCGGCTATGTTCTCTGGGCTTGTCGCTTTGAACGCATAAGCGAGAGGCGTTTCGGAGTTGGAGATGGAAACTTGTGAGCTTCGCATATTCGGGAGTCGGCTAAACAGCTACGAAACAATCATTAGTCAGGCGTTCAATGTCTTGCCAATTGAACTCACCAGATCCTCATACGGACTGTGAGGAAGTAAAGTAAGATTGCCGGTGCCGGTCTTTTTACAGGCCCAAGCGTTCGCATGCCCTGCTAACGAGCGCAGTGTGTCTTGGTCAGGAAATGGGTCGTGAGTAAGGACGAGCGACTCTAGTCGGCTCAACGCGTTTGAGGCGGTCAACTGATCTCCTTTGGCGAGCTTCTTGACCACGAGTTTCAGTTCCGCCCTGTACGCCGTCAGTTCCTTTGTGGACATGTCGTTGATGTCGCGCTCCTGGATCGGGTTGATGCGCTTGGGGTCCCTGAGAGGTGGAGGGAGTACTGGGGGAGGAGTAACACGTGGTGCCAGACGGGCTGGAATATCCTGTAGGATCACCGCTAAGTTGCCGTTCTTGTCGTCGTTGTCCATGGCAAAACTCGGTGCGGGCGAGGCTGCCCGTGTTGAAGGTTGAAGTGAATTCGCACGCGACTCGTTAAGAGAGAGGCCGCTGTTGAAAGAGCTTTCAGCGGTGCCTGAAGTCGTAGATTGAGGGATTGAAGGGGTTGGGGAAATAAGTCGTTGGGCGACGCGCTGAGCCATTAGCATCATACTCTCCTGCTGCTTGCTCTTCTTCTTCGCTGGTCGCAAGACCTCGCGAATCTGATTAGAGATGTATTCGTCAACTGAAGGAAACAGAGTTTAAGAGGAAAGTCTTACCTGAATATTTGGCGTGGCACCATTGCCCGACAAATCCTCACGCCGCGCCTGTTCAACAAACTGCTGGGTCGATTCGGGTGTTTCCTTGACCGCTTTCTTCTTTCTTTTTTCGGCTTGACGTTGTTCTTTGGCCGCCTTCTCGCGCTGTTCTTAAGTGACACCCTAGCTGGTTAGTGGAAAAAAGGCGAGGTGTAAAAGGAAAAACTCACTCTCACTCGCTTGCTCCATCACTGAATTATATGTTTGTATGAGCACAGTATGTATAGTAGGTAGTAAAACAAGTAACGTACCTTTTTGTGCAATGTCCGAATTAGCCTTCTTCCGAGTGCCTTTCTTGGTCGCGCCGTCCGCTGCTTGCTGTGTTACAGCTGATTCTTTTGCCTGAGGCGTTGTGGGGGTAATGATGACCGTCGGTGCTGCAAGGGCAGTTTTGGTGGCATGGGAAGGTGTCGGGCGAGTAGGCGTTGGGACTGCTGACGCTTGGAAAACGTCCGAATCGACCCGGAGCGGATCGGCGGCCTTTTTCTTGCCCTTCTTTGACTTCTTTGCAGGTGGTGTCGCCTCAGCTAAAGGTGACGCAGGGGTGTCGGTAGGAGGCACAGTAGCGGGAACAGCAGGTGTTGCTTTCGCCCTTGTTTTTTTGGCGGGAGGCTGTGTCTCGGTGGCTTCGTGTACACGTTTGTTGGGACGAGTGGAACGCCTTGGGGTTGGCTCAAGCTCGGTAGAGGGGGGTTCGAGTCCTTTCGCTGGCATAGTGGTGGTAAAAACAGGCCCGTCTGAATCAGACACATGTCAACACCTTAGCTTCAATGCAAGGAATTGCAAATTGAAGCTCACCCTTTTGCTAAGTCCCTTCACTAACATGCCTCGCGATACTACAACGCAATGCCCCGAATGTTATAAAATCTTTGCTACAGCTGGCGGACGGCGCAGTCACCAAACTCAGATGCGTCATTACCCGGCACGGAAACAAGCAGAAACCAATTCCATACCTCTTGAGACGACCAATCCGACGCTCGCAGATACACCCTGCCTGGAGTCCAATGCATCGTCAGCGGAAGAAAAGCAAAGGGCGAAAAAGCTTCGGCGGAAAGCAAAGTTCCACGCGCTATGTGAATCTATCAAAAGCGTGTGAGTACATCTTCAAGCTTCAATGGAAGTACCGCTGAAACAATTTAAAGCGTCGCAAACCTACTTCAAGAGCGTGGCCCCGAGTACCTGCTTGGATTCAATAGGGGCCCCAATGGTACTTGGCCTGAGCAACAGAACGACACACCTGGAAGCAGCCCGGCAACTATTGCGCCCTCGCCTGAGGAAGTCGATAAGATAATGGCCGACTTGTAAGTACCGTTTTACCAATTATATCGAACACGAGTTAAATCCAAATCAGTATCAGCCAAATGATCAAAGAAGAAGTGGAGAAATCGGGAGAGCTCGAGTCTGATGAGGGATCCGAAAGTGAGGAAGATGGAACTGAAGCTGGGGGGGATGACCAAGACATTGAGGGGGGGAACCCGCAAGGCGTGCCAGATGCCTCGGGCGTGCTGGACGCACCAGGCACTTCAGACGCGTTGGACGAAGCAGACACACTCAGAGGCGCCGGCGTACGACCTGCCATTGAACATAGTCAGGTACATTTGGAGGAGCTAGAGCGACACACCGGGAGCCCCGCCTTTTCGATACACGATCAGTCCAACCAAGTGCTAGATGAGGACGAAATCGGTCCGTTCTTGGGCTCAGACTCGGGCGAAACCGACTCGGATGACGACGATGCGCTCGCTCACTTTGACTCGGAGGACCAAGGCGACGTACCAGATCGTCAATCCAATTCCCCAAGTCCCATGACCCCACAAGTCTCGTTTGACCCCACTAAACCAGGCGCACCTATCGCCTCATGTATTCCGGCACTTGAGTGACTCCATCTGAAAAAAATCGCCGCCAGCGAAGCCCCAGCAGCGCCGTTCGCCGATTTCCTCGAGTTCGAATTCGTGAAGTGGATGGTTGAGCGTGATATTAGCCAAGGTAGCAGAGATAAACTAATCAAGCTTCCACTTGTAAGTGAATACGCTCATGTGGGTGGGAATCTATTACTTACCGCCAGTAGATTGTAGAGCGCGCCGGGCTGTCATTTGGGAGCAACTATAAGCTAAATAAATTATTCGATCGGCTCCCAACCGCGGGGCCAAAGTGGAAGTCGCGTATCGTCAAAATCACGGGGGACTTACGTGGGCCAGACGGAAAGCGACTCACCGAGGAGGCCGAGATGTGGTCTCGGGACATCCTGGAGGTAATACAGGAGCTTTTGGAGAACGTAACCTACGGGAAGGATATGGTTTTCGCGCCGGAGTACCAGTATAACGACGCCGAGAAGACCGAACGACGTTACACTGAAATGTGGACGGGGGACTGGTGGAAAAAGATCCAGGTAAGCAAACTTATAAATTCTCTTGATCTAACTCACTTTCGATCAGGAACTTTTGCCCCCCGGGGCGACAATCCTTCCAGTTATATTATCGTCTGACGCGACTCACCTCACCAACCTCGGCGGCGGGAAGAAAGCATGGCCAGTCTACATAACGTTAGGAAACATACCAAAGCACATCCGTCGCAAACCGACGTCTTACTCAACGCTGCTCCTTGGGTATCTCCCCGTCCCGACCCTAGAATGCTTTTCAGAAGACGCTAGAACATATGAGGTGAGACTAATACCCTCAAATGTTTGATAAACTCACAGTTGCCGTGCAGAAAGATAAAATTTTTCACGCGTGTATGAAAGAGATCGTGTTCCCGCTGGAGGAAGCTGGGAGGACAGGTGTTGATATGTCGTGCGGTGATGGTTACATCCACAGATGTTACCCGATCCTCGCCGCATATGTTGCCGATAATCCCGAGCAGACGATGATTGCCTGTTGCGCGAGGAATCTCTACTATCGGTGTACCTGTCCACGAGATGAGCGGGGTGATCTGCGGGAAAGCCCTGATCGACAACCTTCCGAGACAGCCAATGCAGTTGAGGCTAGGGCGCGTGGACATACCAGCGCACTATACAAAACACAAGGCCTCCGCCCCTTTGGACGTCCGTTCTGGACAGACCTACCCCACTGCAACATCTCAACGGCACTCACTCCGGACGTCCTTCACCAACTCCATAAGGGTGTTTTTCGAGAACACCTTATGAATTGGTGCTTAGCGCTGGTCGACAAGGCACACGTGGATAGCCGCTACAAAGCGATGCCTACCCATTCCACCCTCCGCCATTTTCGATCCGGAGTTACCAGGCTGGAGAAAACGACGGGAAAAGAGCATAAGGACATGGAGAAAGTCTTCATCGGTGTCATGGCTGGGCTCGTCAATAAAGAAGTTATGGACGCGGTCGTTGCCGTTATCGATTTCATCTACTACTCGCAGCTCCCATCCCATTCGACTCTTACCCTTGGTTGGATGGACGACGCGCTCGAGCGCTTTCATGCCGCAAAACATATTTTTATCGACCTTGGCGTCCGAACCCACTTCAATATTAACAAAATTCATTCGATGGTTCACTACACTACGGCGATACGCGAGCTTGGCACCGTCGATGGCTACAACACCGAAAGCCCCGAGCGCCTCCATATCGAGTTTGCTAAGCGTGCGTATCAGGCAACGAATCGCAATGATTTTTTTCGTCAGATGACCGAGTACTTGGAGCGCTGTGAGCGCGTCTTCAAGTTTGACGCTTACTTGCACTGGGCTATACCGGAGTATAAAGATGATCGGCATCATGAAAAAACCCTCGTCCATGTCACTAGGTGCGTAGTATCTACTTGATTCAATGGTGTTTATATGACTTATGGGACTTTGCAGCGCACCGGGCTGGAAAATTGCCAAGAAAAGCCCATTCGGCCCGGTTTCACAAGATCGGCTCACGAAAACATTTGGTATCCATTATTTCGACTACGCTCTGAAAGAGTTCCTACAAGCGCATTACCCTCACTTGGCTGCGATTTTTTCCGTGCACGACCGCCTCACCGTTTTCCCCAAGGCCACCCAGCATATTTACGACGACATTGCTAGCGACCTAGTCGACATCATCCATGCCTCCCCACATTCATCTGCATCTCGACTTTCCGCCCTTCAACGAAGTAGCAAATTCGATGCAGTCCTGATACGAAAGGACACGGCGCCGCCAGACCAGCCGTCTTACGGAATGACGCGTATGTACATTTTTCACCTCAATTTCAGGTGTTCTAAATATTATTTAGATCACCGAGTTGGGCAGGCCCGCTTAATCTTCACGCTACCTGAAAAGTATGGCATCACCGAGCCCCTCGTATACATTCATCGGTTTCGTGGCCCACATAGCCGAACCCCGATTCAGCTGACCGGAATGTTTCGGGTCCAGCGCGAGCGTTACCCTTTGTTGTACCACAATCGCTGCATAGGGGAAATCATTCCTTTAGCTTTTATCCGCCGCTCTTGCCACCTCGAGCCACTTCAGCAGGACC
>JANWGL010002339.1:0-17414 GCA_025200755.1 Ceratobasidium sp. C01 | reverse complement strand
ACCAGGGGAGCCTGTGTATGTTCGCGATGTATGCGAAGAGCTTTCTTTACCAGTAAATCCCATTAAACGCAAATTCTGTGGAAGAATCTAATAAATCTTCCTCTCCAGATTGCGCTCTGCGTTATAGCCAAAGCTGGATTTGGTGAAGCTGTTCACTGGAAAGACGAAACGCACCCGCCACCCGGTCATAAACTGACGTTCAAGCAGTCGCTCGTCACATTCTCCGAAAACCTCATCCTCCCGCTGGTGATGCCACCCTGGGCCTGGGGTCTCCGAAAACATTGGAGGCAGGTGAGGCAAGCAAACATTGAACTCCGCGTAAGTCTAGGGTTTGATTGGTCAAAACTCGCAAGCTGAAACTTGCTGTCATAGATGTAGATCCAAGATATGGTTAGGTCCCAGCGTGAATCGCAGAATCGCATCGCCTACGCATCGACCGAGAAAAAATATGATTTGCTCAGTCAGCTTATAGATGCGCGGGACGCAGATGAGGTGTTGAGCGAAGACGAGCTAGTCGGTGAGTAGGTCTCGCGGAGTACAAACTGGTTGATTAGCTTAGACAAGCGGCTAGGGAATGTCTTGATATTTCTAGTAGCTGGGCACGATACCACGGCTCACACTCTGGCGATGCTACTAGGTCTGATAGCACTCTACCCTGAGGAGCAATTCAAGCTAGTACAGCAGATTAAGAACCTTCGGGAGACCCAAGGCCAGTTGGTGTGTGCATACAAAATCAAAACCTCGAGTTGAAGTACTTAAATACCCTTGTTTTAGACTTATGATGATATGCGCAAGTTAACTTATGCATCTGCTATCATAAACGAGACCTTACGTCTATACCCTGCTGTAAGACTATTTTTAATTCATCCTTTTGACGTATCCACTTCACCTTTGTCCAAGGCTCCACTCATACCAAAATTTACTACCGAAGACACCACCCTTTCAGTTGGACCTCCAGATCGTGCCCAGGTCTACCAAGTTCCGGCATCGACACATGCACTTATCTTTACCTGTGGTCTTCACTATAACCCGGATTACTGGGATGACCCCAATGAGTTTACACCTTCGCGCTTTTTAGATACGAACTGGAACCGGGACGCATTTATCCCATTTTCTCTGGGTCCGCGAGCCTGTATCGGACGAAGGTAGGCCAGGGTTTGTATGCCACGCTTTGCGAGTGAGTTAACACAACGTGCCTGGCAGGTTCGCTGAAACCACGATCGTCGCTGTTCTCGTTGGGCTGCTTTCTAAGTATCGGGTCTCGGTGGATGAAGGTCGGTTCAAGCCGATCCCTGGCGAGTCGATGCCGTCTCGCCGCCAGCGATTTATGAAACCAATTTATAAAATGACACTAGCGCCAACAGCCCTTCCTTTGGCGTTTACACCGAGGGAATGATATTTTTGCTGGTCAGGGCATACGGTATTACAATGAATTCATCTCTAGTAGTGGTTTTGAAGGTGTGCGTCGGCTTGATCACTATGCGCTCAGCTGAAACCTTTTCTTATTGCGCGAGACTACAACAGGTAAGACCAGATGCCTATTCCAAATCGGGGTCGTGTTATGTGTCATTTGCTGTCATCGAGGATTTAGTGTCCGACACATTTATGTCACTCGTCAGCACGGAGACAAAGGTCTAATTAATTTACTAGTTCGGGTGATTATACCAACATCAGGGGGCAAGATCGAAGCAACATTGATCCTTTGTTTGACCTGAGACGATGACGTTCTCGGTGATAAAAATGCTACTGCCGACACTCATCTGAAAGGATCCCGGATTTCATGAGCCTACACGTGTAGGTCGTGGGCAAGCAGTCGTAGGTAAGTGATACCTTATATATACCCTGCACCTCCGCTGCGCTCTCCCTAACTTCTTCTGAACTTCTACTTCTCAATACTCATTGATCCCATATGGCCGAAAGCGACAATTCTTCGACGTCGCGCGCTCTGCAAACACCAGGAGCTGGTCCGAGTAAACCGCGACCCCCTCCTATTCCCATTCCTTCCCATAAAGATTTTCTTTCTCCACCCTCACATAATGTTCGAGCACGCACCCCGACTCGATCGTCGACTATGCACCAAGAGGTGGAACTGGGTGTCTACCTGCGGCCCGAGCAATCGGACTTAGGATCACCATCGTTCGCACTTTCGTCGTCTCCATCGAGACCAACATTTTCTCTCAGGAGGGCCTCTGGTGAGTGATTAAGACACCTGTGCTCTTAGTGTCGGTTTCTCATATATCAGTCAGTTTCATCGCAATCCATGCCGCACGGACCCAAGAGTACGTATTATACTTGTGTCTCTCGAACCTCGAACTGACAGAGTTATTAGGTTTATTTTTGGCCAACTCGGAGTGGCGTACGGATATCGTCACTTTTTGCAGGTACGCTGAAATAGGACGTATTCACTGATACTCCAAATTGATTCTTCTTCCTACAGTCACGCTCGCCTCGATCCGGTTCTAGGCCAAGCGCGAATCACTCATGTACAAGCCAGAAAATCTCGACGACCGCCTTTCCTGCACGAATACATCCTCGTCTTCTTTACAGCTGCCCACAACCAACGTTTCGTTGCACGCATAGATCGCCTTGGGAAGGTCGGGTTGACTTCGGCGGGTGGGTTACTGGGATGGTGCGCTGAGCGACATGGCGTTGCTTCCAACACTGCAATTCAGCAGGTTGGCGTATATCATGTACAGGATGGGCAAAGCGGAGTCGACTCTGTGGAAGGCCCATGGTTCGCAGGGGATAGAGGTTGGGGTTCCGAACCTATTGCAACGCTAGTCACTTGGTCGCATACGAGTGAGGTCAAGGACCAGGTATCGCACCATGTTCAAACGGCTGTGGATCGCAGTGGGCCGAGTCCGCGATTAAAGGATGTGTCTCGTTTACTAGAGGCTATCCTTTTAGAGATGCCTACATAGTGAGTCAATTCTAACGGAGCTTTCATTCGTGCTAATTCTGATTAATTTCAGTCACCTGATGACGACGAATTGCTACTTTATGACTCGTTCTTCGCTTCTGCTACTTCAACGCTGCTTCCCGACCTCTTTTGCTTGCTACATTGGCTCGTCCTCTGGAGATCTCATCGCCTCCTCTGATCTTGCCGAACCCGTGTGGGCTGGGCTCCTTCGCTGGTATCTCCCCTTCGTGATCGTGATGTTCATCCTTTACATCCCTATGGTAGCGTTAGCCCACGTCATATTCTTCAATGCAATCACATGTAGGCAGTTTGTGTGCCCGATTACGTTGTGGTCTTCTACTGGCGTGGGTGGCGTAGCGTCTCATATTTCCGAGGTTATGCAGGCGCTAAGGCTTTCTGTACATGGGATCCTTGACGTACCTCTCCCGGTTGGCTTGCTCCATGCGTGGATGACCGCACTTGAGGTTACAATGAACGATCTGGTTATGAGGCTCTCCACTCAGTATCACGAGCTTGAGCGGGCGGTTCCTGGGTCTATGTTATTGGCAGAACCGTACGTAGTCTCATTCCTGTTTGTGATCCGCGCTGAACGATCGGCATTGCACATTTTCTAGACGACCCTTCGGTGTAGCTTTCCAGCAGGCCTGGGTTACTTTCGCCGCCTGGTGTGGTGTTGGTGCAGTATTGACCCTTAGTACGTACGCTTTATCTGTTGGGTATGGAAGTTGGCTAACAGTAACTGCAGTAATCTTTATATGCATGGCCGCCCCGCCAATGGTGATATTCGCTATGTTCCTCGTATGCGCTGTTGCCGCGATCGTTTTCAACTTCACGTATTCAGACACAGGTCTAGCGATAGGGTCGGACGATGTCTTCGGTATGCCTTCGGCTGAAGAAGCTCCGTCGGGTGGCAATCGGAATGCTCTAAATGAGGATCCTGCGTGTCCCGTTTAGTGGTTTACCTTTCGAGAATACTAAATACTAGAGACAGACAACTGTTCATATTAATCATCGATATTGTAATTGACATCCAGTGTACATGCGAATTCTACTTCGCGGGTCGACCTAATCTCTATTGAAATGCTGATGATGTCTCAGTGTTAAGCTATTTTGGCAGTTTCGTTATAACGGCTGATCCACTTTTCCCGCCTAACGCTTGCTACATATGATTCACGCATTGGTCCATATAGGATAGATTTAAGTCAATTTTGAAACTACTAGTCGACGAGTTTGACTATGCAGGACCACCGTGGGAAAAACCTCACCACTTCGAAAGTGTCGACTGTTATCTCACCAGAGTTGGTCAGCCAGCCGTAAAGCAAGATTGATGGGCGTGTTGGAGGACCAGGGTTGAAGATGGGGGTGCAATATAGTGATAGTGTTAGTACATAATGTAGTTTACTTTCGAACGTCTGTTCCTCAGCCAAATGAATCCCTATAATTACAAAGAAACATCACATCCCCACACAAATACAACACGCTCAGCCTCTTCAAGAAAAAAAGTTCACCAGAGTATCAACAGAACCTTGGTTCCCACCACCTCCATACTAGCAATCGGGCCGGCTCTCGTGCCACGATGACAACACACGGCAAGTACCCCTCATCAAGCTGATTACTGATCTCGTGGTCAGGCGTAAACGTGTCGCTCAGAATCGTACCGGGAGTTAATTCTTCCACGGCCTTGGCTTCGGACTCGTCGCGACATGGGAAGAGGGAGGCGACGATCCCTTGAGATCCGTAGCTGATTCCGAACTTGTCGTGCGTTCCCAGGGGTATGAATGCCCACTTGAATGGATTGGGGTGGAAAGAGTCGTAAGGGATTTGCTGTCGATGAACAGTGTCGGTGGTGGTGGTAAGAAGAAGCGAGAGTAGAGGAACGAGGGCGGGACGATTACCTTGATTTTGGGCATCTTGAACGGGCTGACGAGTTGGAGACGTGCCATCGAGGCAAGCTGGACCCGACTTAGTCGAATGCTCATGTAAAACTCCTGGGTGCTAGCATTGTCGACTAAGCTATTGGCGAAGGTAAGAACATCAGAAGTCAAGAGGAGGTCTGGCTTAGGGTCGATAAAGCCAGCGTGGCGGATGATGCGTAGTATGAGCTCCAGAGGAAGTGCTGGCCTTTTAGGGGAGTGGCAGTGGCGCTGCAAGCCTCGAGTAAGTGTATAACAGACAAAGAGGTCATTTAACTCTTGACTGTAAGTTGTTTTATCGCCAACAAGGTAATAATAAAAGTCGGACGATAGTAGACTGTGGTCACCCATTGTCGGCGCAACGCAACACGCCATACTCAGGGTCCATCCAGGTGGAGCTGCGGGGCCGGGTGGGGCCGGGTGGAGCCGTTGATTGTACAAGTTTGGATGCATCTTTGAAATATGTAATTAAATATAAATTTAGCGTCCTTCCAACTCTGAACTACAGCAAAGGTCGAATTCGTAGTCGTCTTGGACAGGGATCAAGCTCAGGGGTCTATTTGTGCACGTGGTTACACGAGAACCAGCAGTTGGGTGAGCCCCGAACCACACCAAGGTCCACCGATATCTCGACAAGTCGGTAAAGCGTCTCATCGTCCGGCTGAGGGCTGAGGGATCCGCCGCCGAGGTGGCACAACTTGTAGAGGTCTATGAACGTACGGTTCAACAGATCTCACGTATCTATTATCGCACTGCTGCTCTTGCCCGAGTTCCTATCATTCTGGGGCGGCCATGAAAGCTCTCCGCTCTCGAAGCAAGTGGGAAAGAGCTAGGGGCAGCATGATACTCGCTGCGAGTGTGACCCGTTGCAGAGGAGGGGTCTTTTGAGCAGCTTAAGTCGAGAGTAAGGAACAACAATTGATCTACCTCATGTTAATTTATAGTATTTAATGCCAAGCGTGCCTGCCCTCATCCTTTGCCGAAAAACAGAATACCTGTTAACACATTACGGTGGTCTGAATGGTAGCTTTATGCACGGGAAGTTGTGCGTCGGTATTGGCATCGGTTTGGTTCGTACAGCTACGATTACCTCAGGTAAGGGTTGAACCCTGTACTTGGTCCCTGTGCGAGACGACTACGAATTCGACCTTTGCTGTAGCTGGGGCATGCAATGAATATATAAGGTACGACAACAAGAAAAGCGTTTGAGCTTGGCGTTAGATACAGTATCGGGGGCAAAAGATTAGACTAGCAGTCGTTCGCAGTACACTTCATGTCAAGTTCAGCGTCCATGTCTAATATGTGGGCGAATGGCAGCCACATGAACGGCCTAAACTTGAGTCTTCGGTCCATTCTGGTCCTTGTCGTCTCGCAACTCCTGGTTGTCGAAGCCATGAGAGCCGTAACCAGGGAGCTTCTGAGGATCGTAAGGTGGTGCATAATCGCCACGTGCGAATGGATCGGGCTGCCCGTACGTGTATGGGTTATACTGCTGCTGGGCGTAGGGGTTGTATGGCTGAGGTTGGTGTGGTGGCATTGCGCCCATGCCATACTGCTCCGAAGGTGCACGAGGATAACGCGAGGCCACAGAGGTGGGATCAAGAAGTTGGCGCCAGAAGGCGAAGTTGATCGAAACGAACATGAATCCGAGGACTGTATGAGATTGGGATGAGAAGGATATCTGCAAAATATATAAGATGATACGCACGAGCGGACACGATAAACCAAGCAAAGTCAGCAAAGGTTCCTCGGTTCCAGGCGTCGTTGCACCATCTATTGGCGTCTGCCTCGTTCAGTGTGGCGGAGGTGGTAGGGTCCCAGAAGCCCCCCTATAGAAACTGGTGAGTAATGTAGGTATCTATGATACAAGCAAGACTGACTCGGGAAATGACCACATCGCCCGTGTTCTCTCTGGTACACTGGTCGATCAATGATTTCTACATATGCAAATTAAGTATTTAACGCAGTAGCAGTCAATAATTAAACCGACCTTGAGCGTGAAGTGTAGTATAATCCTGATGATTTCCGCCACTAGGACAACAAGCACAGCCCCAACAGATGCCCATGAATAAAATCCGACGAGCTTGGTTCGCTGCCCAAACATTGCGTACAATCCGAATGTCTGAAGAGATGTAAAATTAGGAGGGTCGTTTGTTTTTACAAATGAACACCTACCTCAATGGCGCATGCCGTAGCGTACAAGGCGCCAAGGGTGATGTCGAAGGCAACAACTCTCGGGAAACCTATTCGGTTTTAATAGATAGTTCATATATTCAATTATTAAACTCACTGCCTCGGTCACCACCAACATTCTGGAAAGATCGAATGGCCCTGTTGCATTATTGTTACCCATTAGCGCGCCGGTGTCACGAATCCTGCAACATCGTTTCTCACCAAAGTAAAGTCCAGAGCCAAGCAAGTGTACCACATGTGAGTGCTACAGGCCGAAGATTATATCGATAAACACGTTGCATAAAATTGTATCGTGGTGGTGGCCCTGAAGGAGGCGGAGGGCGCGTATCCATGATAAATTGGGGTGCTTTGCGGGTAGGTTGGGGTAGTTATTAGAGTTGAGTCGGGAGACGCTGGTTGTTTGATACAGCCGGAAAGCGAAATTATAGAGGGGAATACCAGAGCTCAGCTGTGGTCGTAAGGTGCAGTGCGTGGACCGACTGACGTTCACTGATCACAGCATGCGTTGTCAGCATGACAAATATTCATATCACATTCAATTTGTGCTGTACAAGACCAATTGCTACTGAGTGATAGACACTCGAACCACCACGGTATCCCACACTGGCGGCTCTGGCGGCCCATGCTGCTGCATAATATTCCTCGCACCGTATCCATCTTCCTCTTCGAAAGGTGAAGCCTGCTCTATGTGCGAAATGTCTACCCATTGGCTGGCAACAAATAGCACGAAGAAACCAGTTTGGACCTTCGCACCGGTGGTACTTGGCACCACACTAAGTGGATCCGTGTCGCTGTTTCCATACCCGATCGGCATCTCGACGAAAGGAGTCAGAGGAGGCTTCATCATACGGCTCGCTGGGGCGGAGAGACAGCTGATGCTGTAATCTTCGAGATCGTAGTAGAGCACGTAGGGGTAAAGGCTCCTCTTCGAGTTATTTGTGATCGTTAGCCCGTAGCGTTTTTCGTTATCTGCTTCTATCTCCACCACCTCGCCTGTCGCCAAGCTCTCGCCGAAAAGATCCACCGGGTTCTCCGGAAGTGCATATACTGCATATCCCCACGATGCTGGGCCAGGTGGCCTACGCAGCTCTATGAGTTTCACCCCGAGGTCTGCTCGGAGAGGCGTCTCAGGGTTTCGGCGCTGTAGGTGGAAGTGGAAGTGGATAATCGACGTAAGAATCTTCGTGGTTTTGTCAGCGCCATATGAGTTCTTGAGGTGGACGGGCTGCAGTTCGGCAGACAGTTCAGGATCCCGCCTGAGAAGATCGACGCCTCCCTCAGTTGGCACGAGTGCGAGATCGTATGGCTCGTCGGGCTTGGTCCAGATTACCTCGATGGGCAGGGAACGAAGAGTCAGGAAGACTCTTTGCCAGTACGGCTGCAGTTCCGACTCATCGGTGACTAGGAGCCGGACCCCGTTGCCGTGGTCGTTGTACTTGGTCACCACTACGTAGGCGTCTCTCGGAACCTCGATGATCTGACCCGGTTGTGGGGCGCTTAATATGGACTTGATAGCGCCAACGTTTGTTGCGACGAGATGCGCGAGTGGAGTGCCTGTGGAGGGCATATTGCCCGCAAAAACCCCAAACTCTGTGCCAACGTTGATCCCTGAGGCACTGCCAACCTTGACCTTGAATTTCCTTGGATCTTCTGTACGCAGGAGCTCTATCATCCCTTTGGAGAGCGAGAAGTTGGTTCGAAATAGGACCCGGTGTTGGTTTCGCCCCTCGCACTGGGGCGTCTGCACGCGGACTTGTTCCCCGTTTTGTAAAACGGTGGCGTATTTTGTTGCGCTCTGCATAAGTGCTAAGTAGCTCGTGGTTGTGGTATCGGACTCCCTCAGCGCTTTTAGCAACGCTGATGTGAATACGCCAACAACTCGATTGTCCTTGAAATCCTCCCGGGCTAGTTCGTCGTTGTGGCAAGCGGCAAGCAAGACGTGCGTATCAAGGCTAGAGGCAAAAGCTGCACGGCGTGACTTCTTCTCGGGTTGAGTTTCCTCTGGAACTACCACCGACAAGGCTCGAAAGATGTCCTCGTCGAGATTTGCTGGGGGGTTCGGGGTGCCTTCGATGTGCGAAAGGCGGGCTTTGGAAGATCCTCTCGTGCCGCTTCCCGAGTGACAAGAGTCTAGGATAACAGTCTAATTGATTGGAATCAGGTAAGTACGCATTATTTAAGTCCAAACTTACTATATTGTCACCCTTTGCTTGACTGAGCTTGTAAACCAAGGCACGTAGTGTTCGATCTGGGATACCATGGGTGAAATTCTTGCTCTCCGCTGGTGGAACTTCATTGATCACATCTTCGCGCTGGGTGGGCTCGCTCGCATCATGCGGTAAGATCATTTCACAGAACCCATCGCTAGTGTGCCACTCACGCGGGGCTGCGAGTCTGTCACCATGACCTAGCCTTACGTTCAATATTCCCCGCGATGCTGTTGTAATTTTACACATACCTGCAAAGTATATCAAGATTGGGTCCGAGGGTTCTATGTTTGGGTTGTTGATCAAATGCGAGACAAATGTGTCTATGATCCCTTTGCGTGTGGCCTGTTTGTCGAAAAGACATGCGAAATTGTCTGCTGGAACATGTAGGCTTTGAGTGAGATAGTCCAGGACCGATTTGGCGTCTGCGACACAGCCCTGTAAGTCCATGCGCTGAGGCGATTCATACATGTTGATGCCGATTATAAGGCCATGAAGTCGTGAATAATCCGGTTCGGACATGCCGCCTAGCGAGGGGGTGAGCCGCTTGCGAAGTTATTACTTCTAGCACGTTGGGTTTTGTGGTGAGTGGCAAGGTTGCTATCTAGCGCCAACATTGCTGCGTTGATCAATACTGATGGGCGCTCGCCAATTGGAGAGTTTGCTGATATTTGGATACTGGCCTTCTATTTCATTTGGCGCATATAAGTACAACCTGCACTCACGATAAACGCTGACGACAGCAGGCTGCAATCCGAACCGTGTGAGGTTGCGTGCTAAACAAAAGCTAGAGTACTCTACCCATGAAGGCACCTAGATAATGGGTTGGAGAAGGCGGTTACTAGCGACAGAACGTGAATGGTGCTGAAGTAGTGCGTTAGCAAATCACTCGTTCCTCTGGTAGAGTACGTTACTGCTTTAAATATGAATCGATATGGCGACAAAGCCAAATTATAATCGAAGCGACTCGTCATGCTGTGGTTCGGTCGTTGTAGACAAAAAGATATATTGAGAGAGCCAGCATATATACTCGGTGAGCTCAAACATGACGTATAACGGTTATAGGGTACACCAGTGACCCGTAAATCGGGGGTGAATAGATATAATGTGGTTCACCGGGACGCGGGCTCTCATCCCGACTTGAATCAAAGCCATCCTGTTTTATGAAGCTCATGTCGGAATGAGTTGCAGAATAGTAGACTTTGAAGAAGCCCGGGTCCCTCTCAAGATGGTCGTCGATAGAAAAGTGGATAGGGGGTGCTCCTGAATCACCAAACCCAAGCTCCAGTACGCCCCAAGCGGGCAGCGGCGCCTGGGTATTGTCAGAATTCGCAGGCAGGTAGATCGGGGTAATTGAGAAGTCATCTAAGTAGCGTTTGAGTACCGCATATATGGAAAGATAGGGATAAAGAGGTGACTTACTGGGATCAAAGTAAAATATATAAATAAAGTAGTCACGCCCCACGCGATTTGTGAGTTGAATCCCGAATGGAGTACTTGAATCGTGAGGCGCGGGTATATACACGCCTTCAGAGGGGTGCAGGTTTATAGGGGCGGAACCAGGACGAGGGACGAGAGCGTTTCCCTGGCCACATTCCATTGACGTCCAATGAGCTTCGACTAGTTGAAGGATTCGAAGGTCGAATATCTCTGCGCTTGGCCCTCCGCTTGGTTGGTCGAGGTGGTGAAAGAACATAACCGCCTTGGCGAGCGCATCCGATAGTGGTGGTATGATGGACGCAGTGGACGAACGGCGGATGTCGATGGGAAGGCCACCTGTGGCCTGGATTTGAACACTGTGACTAGTCGAGCTACTGATCCGCACTTTGGGGGTATGGCCGCTCCGAACCGGGTGGATGAAGCGTTCCAGTGGTTCGTCACCCCCGAGACGAGTAGAGAGATTTTTTCGGAAGGTACTATTGTTCCAAATTGGAATGAGCTCTCGGGCCACTTCGATGGATAACTGTGTAGGTCGAATACACATGATGGCGTAAGCGTCAGGGCTAAGCTCAAGATCCTTCCTGGCCTTCAGTTCCGTTTTGCTCTCGTCAATCCCCGTTGCGCCAAGCCGACCGATGTACGTTGGCCTCCCGGAGGAATAGTCGTAGATATCAAACCTCGTCCATGTATCGACCCCAGCAAGTTTACCGATTGGGAGACCAAACCAACCAAGCTCAAGGTTGGTAATGGGCGCAATCGCGTGTTGTTGATGAGGATTTGCAGGGGTGACGAAAATGTATCGATCACGGTAAAACCCTTCGCACTGCGGCGTTTGTGGCCGGAATACTCCAGGATTATGGTTGTAGGTATCGTTCATTTCATCCTTGATTCGTTCGAAAAGCCCAGTATAAGTGAGCGTCCATAAACTGCCACTCTCTCGAGAGTCGACCAGTGCCTTAATTAAGGCATCGGTGAAAAGACCGCGTGGGGCTGGGTCGTTGCGGTTTGTGTACTCTGCTGCGATCTCGTCTTCGCGGCATGCGGCGATGAGCACGTGTGATTTTACGCCATGGTAGCGAAACGAAGCGGGATGGGTAGAGGCGGCCCGCGCGTTTTGGTCTGTATCAGTCGAAGCAGCGTTCCCGAGATGCTCCAACCAGAGATCACCATCCAACTTCAGTAATGCGTCCTGGTCGACGAGATCCTCTTCGAGCTTGGATTGAGAGACTTCTTGATTGGCGCCAGCTTCGAAATCTCGGGAGCCGCTTCCGGAATGACAACAGTCAAGAAGGAGAGTCTGAGAGAGATGTAAGTAAAATGGCTTAGGATTACAGATCATAATCGCTTACTATGTACTTGCTCTTTTTCTTCGCAATTCTACCGAGTAGGGCAGAGATGGTAATGTCGGGAATAAAAGGTACCCTACCCGTGGGTACTGCGCCCAGGAGCGCGTCGTATGGGCATATGCACTCTACTTGGCGCTGGCCTAGGGAAGGAATATTGATAACCTGGCGTGTCCCATGTCCTAGAATGAAGGTTGAGTTTGGGCGCAACAACTAATATGTTGGGCATACCTGCGTAATAAATCAAAATTGGAGCGTTGGTTTGGATTTGGGGGCTCGTAGCAATGTTGTAAAGCTTCTCGATAATGTTTTGACGGGTTGCTCTATGCCCAGAGAGAATATCGATGGACCTCTCAGGTATGCCTAGTTCCACCAAAGCGTGATGCAGCCTGAATGCGTCGGGCTCTGGGGCACGAAGAGGTCTGCCTTGGAAAGGTACGCCAAGAGGGTCATTAATAGCAATAATCAAAGCGTAGGCAGGTATTTGTCTTCCAGACATAGCGGAGCAAGTAAAGGCGGAGCAGAAGGAGACACCGACGACCACCGAGAACAGCTGGGCTATTTAAACACTCCTGGCCGCCAGTGGATTGTCTGTCCAGACAAATATCAGGATGGAATAGCTGTGTCATTCGAGTCCTATCACAGTGATTTGCGTTCTGGCGCTCGAAAAGTTCATTTAACCAATTCGACGAATTCGTGGATCGCTGCTCCAACTCCTTAGGTGGGGAAGAAAACGCATAGCGCCCAGATAGGAGAGTCGTGCACCAGATGAAACGATGTAGCCCTTTACGCATAAGGTTCGCGCCCAATCTGGGGAGTGACGACGGCAAATAGATGTGCAAGCTGGTCGTTTAAAAAATCCACATTTTGAGTAAGATCATCTGCGGCCGGATAAATGTCTTCCACGTAGCTCTGCAAGTTCGTGCGTGGAAGGGATCCATGGACTGACGCCGATCATGGAGTCGTGTGACCAGATACCCTGCCTGGCTAAAAGATGAGCGGCTTGTCGAGACAATCATTTGAGTGTCCTGCAGTTTGCAGTAAGTGGGAAGGCAGTTGTCTAGCTCAATATTGATCCATTGATGGTGATTGGCGACGTCCAATTTGAGAGTTTGTTGGTTCTAATTTACGTCCTCACGTGTTATATCTTTGTGCCTATAATGGCAAATGATTATCGAAGGCTTAAAACAATCATTATTCCACTGCATAGACAAAAGCTGCAGTCAGCCTCGAATAATGACAAGTCGTAAAACGCTCCAGGATGTTTGAGCAGACTTAATGAGTATGACCTGATTAGTGACCAGTTTCACGGCGCTTACGAGATTTACCACAGCCACTGGCTGGGCAGAAGCGCTGCCAAGATGCAGACGACCACCATCTTCGACTTCAAGTCCGCCACTGTACACATCTCGAACTTGGCTGATCCGACTAGGAGGATCACGCACACCATAAACTACTGAAATGTCGCAATCCACCCATTTACGGTCTGCAATGAAGCAGCCATCGCGCCCCACGTCACCAGTCCCCCTAAGCTCGCTACCTTCGTCTCCTCGTCCTCCTTCGGCTGCAGTTACTCCTTTGGTAATCTCAAATGCATCTGCTTGATTTAGTATACTCGGCTAACTTATTGGCTTGGCGTTGGTACCACAGAGTCCCCCACACGTCCAGCTTGTTCCAGCGTCTCCGAACCACTCCCAAACGGCCTTCTCCCCAGCCCCGATGATCCACCGCACACTTACAGGAGGTTCATCGCCTGTACCAGGATATAAACCCAAGGTATCCTTCGACACTTTCGAGAATCCAAGCGACGCCGCGCTGGACAGCTTCACCCTGCAGGTCCGTACCCTTTCTCGATCAGATGATTGCTGAATCGAGCGTGTGGGGGATGTCTAGGCTTCTTCCGATGGATATAAGCGTACGCGGCATACGAGGGTATTTTTGTGTGCAGCATCGGGGGATGAGAGCGGGATGGAGGCGCTTGATTGGACGTTGGAGAGCTTGGTACAACATGGCGACGAGTTGATTGTTGTGAGGGGATTTGATCTTGAGGACCTTGGTGAGGCTTGTCTAAATTTCACAACGTGGAGCCCCACTTATCGACGTCATTTAGAGAAACATCTGCACGAAGAAGTTAGAGAGGAGGCCAAGGAGCTGATGAAACTCATTTTGAGCAAGAATTCAGAGCACGAGGGTAGGCAGGTATGTCGTTTCCCCCTTCACTCCCTCGAGCCTCCCGCCGGTGTGAACCAAACCTTGTTCCATCAATTTGTAAACTCAAATTTGAGCGAACCGTTCTTGTTTAGTTTCCTTTATAATTGGCGCCCCGTGCTTATTTTGATTATGTTTTAGCTCTCCGTGGTAGTCGAATTTGTGGCTGGGAAGATTACAGCAACTATTGAACGTCTCATCGCTCTATACCGCCCAGACTCGCTCGTGGTAGGCACACGAGGCCAAACAGGACTGGTCAAGACTTGGAGTGCGGCTTTCCTTGCACCGGGAATGGGAAGCGTTAGCAGGTACGAGCGATAAGTCTTAATTCCGGAACGTAAACTTACGTTGCACTCTAGGTATTGCGTATCTCATTCGCCCGTGCCAGTGATTGTTGTGAGGTGCGTTGGGATCTCATTGCCACTAGCTTGATATACCTAACATTTTAACTCTATACAGGCCTGAGCGCAAAGTTCGCAAGTCGATGGAGAAGCGACGTACAGACGGTCGACGAAAGCACCAGTTTGACGAGTAAGCACAGTACCCAGATGTTTAGGTATTGGCCTCACAATAATATCAACCCACAGACTGATGTCCAGCCGGAGTCGTATCGGGAACAAAGAAGAGGAGTGATATCCTAGAGTTGAATGTCAAGACCAACTATAATAGTATGGTTCGGAGTGCTGGACAGTTCGCCCGGCTAGCTGGACAGACTTGCAAGAGTAGATTACAAGAGTGTATTTCGTCTGTATCTTGGGATTTTGTTAAATTCGGTGTACATATAATATTAGGCTAGCAGCGCAACTCACCAAGTCTACTGAAACGTGTTCGCTTCCCACGATTGCACGCCTTTCAGGTGCCTGCCTGAAGAAATAAAAATATCACGCGACATATCACACGACACAAGCAGTAGCTCCAGGCGCTTAGCTCCCCCACCGTGGTAAAGCCAAATCTGGATGACGTTGCACTTGCGCTCTCAGCCTCAGCCACCTCCCAGTCTGCTCCTCAACCATGGCCGGCGTGCCTCCACTTATTCGGTCTACGCCCTCAGTATCTAATGCGAACCCTCCAGTTCTTATCGAGTTCGTCTCGCAAGTCCCGGCACCAGTTACTCGCCTGCTCGTTGAGCAAGCCGGAACGATCAAAGCACTTCGGCGAGCAGCTGAAATCGCAAGTTGG
The DNA here is from genome assembly GCA_025200755.1 of Ceratobasidium sp. C01. Taxonomy (NCBI): domain Eukaryota; kingdom Fungi; phylum Basidiomycota; class Agaricomycetes; order Cantharellales; family Ceratobasidiaceae; genus Ceratobasidium; species Ceratobasidium sp. C01. The sequence goes on along the minus strand of JANWGL010002339.1, from coordinate 2,011 downwards.
AGGAGCCCCAAAGCATCCGAGAGTTGGATTATGCTCGCCGCATGGTGGGCACTGTGCGGAAGTCTGTATTTTGGGGTCAGGCGAGCTGGAGTGGTTATTCTGTGGTCAATCGGTTGGGCTAACATGTCTGATTGGCTCTTAGGTATCTCGTCCCACTGGTTATTATTGCCCCCGCTCTATGGAGATATCTCAAAGCTCAACACTGGTGGCCTTGGCGCGGCAATGGGTCTGCTCATCCGCATGAGCCTGTAGCAGCGAGCGACGTTACAGTCGCAGCGACCATCTCAGATATAACGATCCTCCGCCTACTCCTACCAGCATTCCTCTTTACACCTACACCTGTTCCCTCTCGCTCTCCCATCCTCGACGCACTTCGACTCTCTCGGAAGAAGCTTCCACTGGCATCTCTCCTCCGTGCAACAGGGATCCTCTACATCCCGTACTTGCTCCTCACACACTTCGTCCCGCTGCCTATCAACTTCGGTCTAATCGGCACTATTGCGCTCACAGCCCGCGCACCTTGGATATGTGTTCTAAGAGGGATTATTGCCGAGAGTGGGTGGGCGAGGTGGATCGGCCGCCGCATGTGGTCATTCCTCACGGGTCAGGCGGTGGACACCCCCGGAGGGTCATTCACACTGCAAGAGAAGTCGGCAACCGGAAAGAGTGCATTGCCGAAGGTCGGGAAGAGGAAAGCGAGCTTGGTGCAAGGGTTGAAGCCGGCCAAACTACGGTTTAGGTTCGATATTTTGGAGAACCAGAGGTGGTAAGTGTACTTTACGATTCAACATGGTGGTCGAATCTAATTCGCATGGTGCCTCCCTCCCCCCTATAATTTTTGCGTTGGAACGATATAGGTGGGTCGGCATAGACTGGACATCTGCTCTCCTCCCGAACGAACGTACAAGTTGGTGCTCTCCCTCACCACACCTCGCCCCACTTTCTCCGCCCATAAACTTTACTCTCCCACCACCAACCACACACATCGACAAGGCACTCAAGATCCGCCGACGCGCATTTTGGCACTGGGTAAGCCACGTCCGCCCTGCATAATTTCAACCATGTGACTATCCTTCGACCACGTTACCCCCACCCTTATTCCGTCATCCCTCTTTCCTTATGTTTCACGTGTTTCACCCCAACGGATTGTCGTTGATAGCTTGACGGGTTAACTAACATTTTGTTGGGGGTAGGACGATCCTGAGTGGACGGTGCTGGTAAAGACCTCACCTTCGGCGCATTCATCACGGGTACACCTTCCTTTACCGGACGTTTCGTCCGACTCTGAAGGGAGACTTGCAAAAGGGCTGAAACGAGTGGGGGAGAGTCTGCCAGAGTCTGCGACGACGAGCAGTTTGACTAGGAGGTCGGCCGAACTTGGGGAGGATGATAGGGATGAAGGTATGTTCTCATGCAAGAACTCAAGGCCAAGTTTGACATCGTGATTTGATTTGGTTAAACGTATAAAAGTAGTTCCGAGCTCTCCCTCAGTTCTCAAAGACCTACTCACCGACTCGGATGGGTGGGTATATGCAGACAACAAATGGGAAGGACCAAGCCCTAAAGGTGGACTCGGCAAATACACGCGATACCGCGTATGGACCCGCTGCGCCGTCTTAGTCGAAGAGATCGAGGAGCTCGAAGACGATGCTGTCACTACTACCACAGATGGAACCAAGTCTGAAAACACGAGTCCAGTGACTGAAAAAGCCCCACTCACTGCTAGCGCGCATCACAACCACAATCACCATCACAAGGGGCACAAACAAACCGCTTCGGAGGACGTAACGAGTACCGATGCTAGGCGGGGAAGTGTAGGGCAGAGCTCAAGCGTTAGTGACCGAGAGTCGAGGTTGACAAGCCGGCTTAAGTCTGTGCTTGAGAGTCGGAGTGCGACGAAGGCTTAGGATTTGGATTTGTTTTTTTTGGATGTGAGTGTACGATTTCTGATTGTGCGATTACTGTAACTTTTCTACCGGGAATTTTGTACTTTACGGTTCAATGTTAGTTG
>JANWGL010002337.1:0-27718 GCA_025200755.1 Ceratobasidium sp. C01 | reverse complement strand
TTTTTGTGTCTAAGCGACGAATTGAGGTGAGCGACTTACGGTATTCGTCCTTAGTCGGTTTATGAGTTCTCCTTTTTAGCTTTGATGTAGCTAGCTTGCCACCGGTGGCTATTATATGCAGCCCTATACTCGTTTAGCAAATGTTCGCCAACAACAAGGGACATCAAAATGTCTGTTTTCAGACCTCATGCTACGGTATTGTTCCCCGTTCATCCTCCACCTCCTGTCCATGTCAAATGTCGCTCCTAACTACACCACAAGGCACATCATAGGAGTTCCATGCCCTGTACTGCCAGAATTGTCTCATACACATCCCCCACGCGGCTCCGAACACGCGGCCACGCGAGCCGCTTCAGACCCGTCGTCGCAATCCACTCGCTTCACCCGGCTGAATTGTCAATTCAGAAATGCCCGACAAGCTTGCCCACTCGCGTACGTGCTGTACGGCACTTGATCGCCGGCCCGTTTTGAGAACACACTACCTTTGTCGGTTATGCCGGCGACGGCTCCCACACACACCGTTTGGGACGGCGCTAGCGGTTGATTGATTGGTTTTAGCTGCATTTCAGTTGGCCTTGGTTGCGAGCCGAGTGTTAATTTGGTTGATCAGTTTTGGAGAAGCGCGTTACTGTTTTGGTTTCGCTTGCAAGGAGAATAGGGGCAGAGGTGAGCTCTTTTTCGAGTGGCGGTGAGTTGTGGCAGCGACTTGGACCTTTCAGCTTTTTTGGGTCGTATACCTGTTGAGAGATAGTGCCTGGTCCATGCTTACTGCTATCGAGGTAACCGCGGCTAGTTTTACAATCGGCGTACACTTTTGCAATAACGTTAGAACGTTCGTTGTTCTTTCGAACGATTTCAGCCCATCATCATCAGGCATCTTTATTTCCTGTACAATCTCAGCCTGTCAAGGCTTAATCGTAACAACCAGCCTAAAAGTTCATTTAACTCCTGAAAAAAAGGGTCAAGTTAGACTATTATTGTTGGAACAACAAGCCGACAGCCTTTGCGGCCATTGTTTGTCTTTATTTTGGAGACGTCTGAAACTCAGACCGGGTTTACCTATAAATGAAAAAAATTGCACGACAATGGCGAGTGCATGCGCGGTATTTGCGCAACCTATAGTCTTACAGACTAGAACTTCTCACACTCGTACGTTATTCTCGAGGATGGGCTATGCTGTTTAGGTAAAGCGACGTGATATACAAGTATGAATGGTGGGGCTTGGGCATGCCAACTAAAAGCACACGGTAAACGGAGATTACTAGCACGCGTGTAATCGTTAGTAGCTTATTGTTAGGAGAGGGGTTTTTGCCTAAGAGCCGAGGTCTATACCTTCTATGCAATCTGGTAGTTGCGTATGACAGTTTCAGCGCCGACTACGACTTGACGGCTATGTCCCCTCCTCCTCTCCACCGTCCAGTCACCCCTCGACTGTTTAATCGAACCTACACGTAGCTCTTGACGGGCCCTCATCTCTAAGCAGTCCCTCGAGGAAGGAAAATACGTTGACGGCCACAAATTGCTGCGTACTTGTCTAGGCGTGAGGTGCGTCCGTAAAAGTACCTGCAGCTGCTAACAGACTTACTTCGGAGACACTGTACTTAAGAATACGGGGTCATGAGAAGCATATCATGTACATTCGCATCTTTAATCAACATGTAAAAAATTATTGATTTTGGGTGAAGGGTAGGCATACGTATGAAAGACTCTCAAGCACGTCGCCACGCAGAAGAGTTCGAATCGCGCTCAATCGCGCTCAATCCGCGAGGGCCGTACCCATATCGATGTCGTCATCGGTCGACATCTCTTCGTCGCTGTCGGGCACATCATCGTCACTATCTAAGACGTCTGACTCTTCGTTTCGGATGTCCAACTTCCCCACAAGCCCTCCGAGAGGGGTAACATAATCCATCTCCATCTCCAAACCGTTGTTCCAATCCAAAACTAACTGTCCAGTGAAAACAACGTCGAGAACAGGTATGCGCATGCCACCTCTTTCTCTAGCCGACGCAAACATTTGCATTGTACCCGGGAACGAAGTCCTTTTGAGGTCATAGTATCTAAAGTGTGACGCGCTGGGAAGAAGCGTAGGCTCCTCAGACAGCGCTAGCAAGACAGGGTAGCTCAGTGTGACTTGTGTAATCATGGGATATGCACGAAGAACCCCAGAGATAGCGATTCGGTGCACGAAGTTGAGTTTAAGCTCGAGGTGGCGGAGTGACGGGAAGATAGGGCCGCAATTGGGTTGGCCGACAGGTCCTTGATTGCTTTGGAGTGCCCCGTTTATCCGTCCTTCACCAAGGAATCGAAGTAGGGGCTCGCAGGTGCTCGGAGAGGCGAGGTGTTCTTGGCTTATCCCAGCAGATAGTTCGAAGTGTTCGACGTTGGGGGCATTGACGCCTTGAAGGAAGCATAAGCACCAGCTATAGTAATCGAGAACACCCAAAGAGAGTGAGCGGAGCAAGGGAAGCGAAACCTGCATTGGTGCCTGTATTGGCTCCAAAGGCTCATTATTGATACACAAGTCTAGATGCAGAGACTCGAGTCGGGGGCTAGCAGAAAGCAGGTCGCAGGTATTTTGAATAGATTGCAAGAAGGATGAGGTAGTGAGTTTAAGACAAGTGAGGTTCGAAAGTAAGGGCGAAGTACGCTGGAAGACAAAGTCCTTTGGGACCCCGTTAAGCTCGACGCTCCGCAGCTGAGGTCGCTGAGAACTAGAATCAAGTGCATAGCTTGAGCCAAATACCTCCGGAGTAGCCTCTAGAGCATCAAGCTCTTGATCCTCTGCCACGTCTATATTCGACTTCCACGTAAGGGACAGGAATCGCAACCACGGAGTAGGCCCAGAATTAATAAAACTAATTGCCTTGAATATAACCTCTGGCGTTTTCGCTAGAACAATCAGGCTTCTCCACCTGGCGATCCGTCCTCCATGCGCCACGATGAACTGCAAGGTTTGAAGCGCTCGGTCTCCTTGGAGAATACCGTTAAAGCGAGATATCCCGTCTATGTACGGCCTTTTCATTTCAAGGTCAATGTCGAGGGGGCAGCTGAGACCAGAACGAGTAAGGTACAACTCGGCATGTCGGTGAGGTGGGGGTTGGGATATGAATATGTATGACCAAAGCTAGCACATGTTCCAATTAAGTATCCAGTCAAAATGACCATAAGGAATATCACGTACCTCTGGCGTATGTATTGCAACCTCTCTCCAATGGTGACAGACTCGCTAAAACAGGAAAAACTAAGTATATGGACTAATTAACATGAAAACAGGGAGCTCACAGCAACTAGATCCTGGAACTCAAGGTGGGGCCGGAAAGACGCGTGTGAATCGCGTTGAATGCGCTCTCCAAGAACGAACACTCGACTGAGGAGCTCGGGGGGTAGCCTGTTGGTCCACTGGGTATTGTTCAATTGGTTTGCTGTTGTGTTAGTGGGCTATCAAGTAGATTTTAGGTATATATTTCTCAAGAAAGATAGACATAATGCGACTCACATTCATTTCTATAGTTTTACAGTAGGAAGAGAGGCTGTGATACTAATTTAGGTAACCGAGAGAGCTGGAGAGCCAGCCTCGACGAATCCAATACTCAGCGCTTATTTGTTGTAAGCGCTAAGATAACGTGACGCGCGTCTGAAGTGTGCATATATGCATATTTAATCAAAATCAGTCTTAGCGCATTGTGTTATGATGTAAATGTACAAAGCTTCGCAAAATGGATCGATAAAGCTAATAACAAAGATAAGACGTAAGTCTATAAGGTGGAGTAGAGGGAGAGCGCTTCAGGGTCAGGAGCCATCAGCTGTTCTCCTTTCGCACCTCTCACGTGCATAAGGTGGAGAGTCTAGCCGAGTGGTTTTACGGTGTAGCATAATCACCCCCTACTTGCCTCTAACCCGAGGCTCACTTCCCCTAACTCCTCTGTGACCCACGTCTCGCCGCGCTTATTACGTGCAACTAGCATAGGCTGGATATCGTTATCCTAGGGCAGAGCAACACCAATCAGACTCTGGCACTAGACGCGAGAATCGCCTGGCACTGTCATGCGATGATTGAAATGGGATGAGACTCGCACCCTGGGGCTGAGCTGCCTTGCACAGACACCGTATATAATGCGATCTGACCCTAGGGCCTTGTTGCGGGGGTTCTTGCGCCTAACTCAGATCAGGATCGGGTGCGCACCTTGAGACTGAGCTTCGCTCTGATTGGAATGCACGGTTGCCCCAGGTCGACTCTTACTGTAGGTGCGTCCGGTTGTAGGGAATTGGCAAGTCTCCTCTCAATTTACAACACTAAATAATTGAATCGGGACCGTCAGATACGCCTACTTGTCTGATCGGTATATTTTCCACACCTTGTTCTTGCGGTTTAAACACTGTTATCCTCCAAATCCACCTATTTTGCTTCGTATGGCAGACGAGGACAAATGGCACGGCTAAGCATAAGTGTGCGTATATGCGCATTCGCTCACGTGGTTTCGGACTTGATCTCCGTTCATCAGCGCCGTTCAATGTAAAGGATACAGCAGCTCTGGGCGAGACGAAGAGTCGCCTGGAAGGTGCTGGAAAAAGTGTTCGGCTGGCCCCACACCACCCAGATAGGGTGCACCTGTACATCTCAGGAGCCACATCGGGTTCCAAGCGCTCGCCGATGTGTATCGGCAGCACCGCATCGCTCGATATGTCCAGAGAGGACATGACTCCTTGCGCAGCTCTCCACGTAGTGAGGCACTTCTCGTGGTTCGGAATACATAGATAACAACCAATGCTGCTGTACTTCCCCCACCAGGGGTACCTCTTGTTTTCCCCCCTCTCCCACCCCATTGTCGCATGTGGACCAACAACGACAGTCCCCGCGAACTCGGACTAATCCATGGCGTCGCTGGATTTATTCACCAACCTCAACCACGGGGACTCGGTACGTCCTATTACTGCCTCAGTCTTCCCTATTCTCACATACCAGTACCATAGGTCCCAACCTCAACCGGCTTACCAGCTCGGTGCACCGACCAGAGCCCAATGGCTCTCTGCCCACTCCGTCATCTACTCCTCCACCCAGAGAAACCGGCACGCGGTTAACAATCGCGGGCATATCTGAGTGCGAAGCCAAGTTCTCCGATTTGAACACGCTGGGTCGCGCGCTCGACGCGCTACCCCGCACGACTGCACCAGGAGACGATTACCGGCTCGTCACGCTCGACCGGGACGCCGAGGACGAGTATATCGTTTCCGCGCGTCAGTTTAGCCGGGACGATATTGGCGAAGCATACGGGCGGGTATGGTCCCGCCTGGACGATGGCCATAGCCATGATAGGCTGGTCGCGTCGCCGCCTCGTGCTGTTGATGTCCCGCTGTCCAGTGCACAGCCATATTTGACTCCACCGTCTTCGCCAGAGCGTGAGTTGTAGATCATTTCGGCGTGAGTAACACACCTAACGCCTATCTGTCACGTTTGTAGCGGTTCGCAAACGTGAGCTTGTATCTACAGCAAACGTCGATAGCTTCAGCTTGAACGCTGAAAGTGCGGTTGTCGACAACGATTCTCCCGACTATGCACAACATAACATTCTACTAAATAACAGAGGAGATGAACGCCTTAAAGACAATGCATCTCAGGATTTGGGTTTAGATCTTGACTGGGCTGAGGACTACGACGATGATAATGCTTATGATTGGCTCGATGACGAGGAGGACGAGGAGGAAGGCGAACTTGATGGGGATGCCACGGAAATGGCGGTCTCACTTACCGAGGTACGCCCTACTTTCACCTACAGCTTTCATATGACCTTAAATTTATCCCTTTAGTCACATCCCTCCGCCTCGTCGTACAACCCCTCGATATTCTCAGGCCCTCCCTCGCCCTTAGAGCCCTCTGTGCCAAGTCATATAACGAAACTTCGCAACTTCACTGTCTCTCCAATCAACCTCCCGGACTTAACATCCACCCTTGACCCCTCGAGCTTTGACGAGTGGCCTGTAGCCCGTGGCGGATTCGGCGACGTCTGGAAGGGCGCCCTGATTGACGACCCCACAGTGCTGTGTTCCGAGGGTACTATCAATCTGGGAGAGCCGAACCATCTGAATAGACATGATGGGCTGCATGCCAAAGTTACGCCGAGATGCAGGGCCGTAGCCGTGAAGCGGTTAACAATGTACACCGAGATGGGCGAGGAGGCAGTGAGAAAGACTACGAAGGTGAGTTGGTTCCTTGCTCCAAGAACCACATCTCGTGCTCCCAATAAGGTTCACCGCGTGCCATTCCTTCTTCTGCTCTAATCACGGCCATTCACAAGCTGACATCCTATGATATTTGCTCTGCTTTCCGCAGCGCACAGCCCGCGAAGTGTACATCTGGTCCCACCTAAAGCACCGTAACGTACTGCCACTTTTGGGGACATGTTCCTTCCGTGGAGGGATTGGTATTGTCTCACCATGGCAGGAAGCTGGTAATGCAACGGCGTGGGTGTGTAATAATCCTAGTGCAGACAGGCTTGAGCTGGTAGGTTTCTACTGTTATATTCGCGTGTGATGGCGTTAACCGAGGATGTATGGTACGCAGTGTGAGGGTATATGCGCTGGTCTGGCGTACTTGCATCGGAATGGTGTGGTAAGTCGGCTTACACACACTTCCTGACCAACTCCTCTAATATCCAGACCCCTCCCACTAGATACACGGTGACCTCCGCGGGGTACGTTTATTGGCCCACTCACTTTATTTTCATAAAAATAACATAATATTTTATCTAGGCCAACGTCTTGATTTCTCCACGCGGTATGCCGAGGCTGATCGACTTTGGCCTGGCCTCCGTCGTGGGGGGTATCCCCGCATTTTCGGCGTCAGCGACTCTGGCGGGTACGGTTCGCTGGATGGTTAGTGTTCCCCTTTCCCAGTGAAGCGCCGGTGACTTAACGACGTTGTTGTAGGCGCCAGAATTACAGGTCGTGGAAGGACATAGTACGACGGAGGCTAGCGATGTTTTCGCCCTAGGCATGGTATGTCCACCATGGTATCATTCAGCATGACACATAATCTGATTGCTATTTGTTATTTAGACTATTCTGGTACGAGTTACTTAGCACGCTTATCTCGATACGACCTAACCACTATCTCGTTATAGGAAATGCATACTGGCGGTCCGCCATTTGGGAACATCAAGAACGACATCGCCGTACTGCTTAAGTACCAACGTGGCGAGCGGCCCCCGCGTCCGAATACTGGCCGCCTTAAATCTGGGGAGCCTTCGAGTGTATGCGTGGGTATGGATGACGCAACCTGGACGTTGGTGCAAGATTGTTGGCAGCAGGATGATGAACGACGACCGAATGCTGAAGAAGTGTTGGGGAGGTTGAAGAGGCGGCGGGGACGAAGCAGGTTTAAGAAGTAGCGAAGGTTGGGAGAGGAAGAAACGCTAGTGAATGATATTTCTGTTGGGTCGGTGTTGTAGGGCGCTTTGTGTCTCGGCTTTGTACGATGTATGACACTAATGAATAATTATGTTGCAGCGGGTTATGAAGTTTCAGAAATGTCTGTCAAAAGGGCGAGCTTGGGCAAGTCTTCACGAGATTGAAACTATCGTAAAATACACCAATTTTTGTTTCTCGACCTCATTCAACGGAGGTTTAGCCGCAGGTCTAGTCGTCTATGGTTTCTTAACGCTACCGATACCGTAAGACCCCGGGAAGCGGGACGGATTTGGTTTACACGCCGCGTAACACTGGGAAGGAAAGCTCTTATCACACTTTGTATATATGATTATAAACTCAGAGACCTGTACCACACCGTCACAAAATCTTGGCCTTAACTAAACACTGGGGCCAATGATATGCCAACTTGTATTGTTGATGGGGTTTGGCGCTTAAACCCCGGGAAGCGGGACACTCGTCCTCAATAGTTTTTTTGCTATCCTTGCCACGGCTTTTATGAATTCCAGGTTAATTTTGGGTGTGAATTCGCCCATGTGGTGTGCTTAGATACCACAATTGGCGAATGTAACTTGAATAAATAGTGCATATACCCCCCGGAATCCGGATAATGGGAACTGCTTTTTGGGTACTGCAACATGTTCTAGTTGAGTGTAAGTAAAACACAAAGACTTTATTAGAGCTTAACACAATGTTGAGGCGGTTTTATTCAGCTTCTGTGTCTCTAAAAGCTTAAGTATACGAGTTATGACGGGTAGAGCCCGCCCGTTTGCCATCATTTTGGGACTAAGATGTACTCAACTAAGATGTAAATAACATACGAAGTATAATAACACGAGTGCTCGCGAAGTCATAAGTTAAATACGAAGTTATAGTTGATGTTGGAGGAACCTAGTTTCCCCCTTGTTTTGGACTTATCTATGTCTTATTTACCTTAAATCTCACAGAAAAATACATATCAGAGATCTGAATAACATTTAGTAGCAACCAGAGCATTTTGTTTCAAGAAAATCCAACAAAAACGAGTGTCCCACTTCTAGGGGGTGTCCCACTTCCCGGGGTCTTACGGTACAATTTTTTTTACTACATAATTGTACGCCCGACATTCTAGTTCAGATGAGCTCAATGTCTTCTACTGGAACTTCCAAGATACACCATCCATCTTACCAACATCTTACCAAGAGCAAGTCAGTTATGGCCTATGAAAATAGCCTAAAGTTTTACTCACTTTTGGAGGCTAGTTGTTCGAACGCAGAAGTTGACAAGTTCACGTCGTCGTGCCCACATGAAGGGCATACATCCACCACACGTACGTCCACAGACTTCCCCTTCCAACTGACGGTGGCGGTCCTGCCACATTCAGAGCTAGTGTCTTCGTCTTCTAAGCAGTAGATTCAGCTAAACGCATATATAAGTGAACGAAGAGGTATGTATGCCCACTAGATGTTTCGTCCCAAAGGCTCTGGCCAACAGCCATGACATGCTCACTGTTAGCGTTGTTCCAACCGCAAGCGCCGAGGCTTTCAGCTGGGCTATCTATTGGAGGGAGAGTGAGTGGTTAGGATGGTTTTCCAAATACAAGGTTGAAACGAGCTTACAATAGGTTGCCCACCCACTGTACGGGACACCAGTGTTGTGAACAGCAACTTCGCGGGACGTGGCTGGAGCAGCAGCAACTAAGACAACTAGGCTGAGGCTTGACACACCTAAGACGAAGAGTCCAGTGAGAGTGTACATGATAAAAACCCGAATAGTAGTGCCAGAAGGGCTGTTTGTTGGGCTTGTGTGAAGTAGGCAAGGATGGGGGAAGATGGGAGACAGGTAGAGTGCATGGGGGGCGACTTCTTATAGTTTTATCTCGGGACCTCTGCACTCGCATAAACATTTCTTGGGTTTGTTTTTACATGAAGAAATACCAAAGGTAGTAAATGCGGAGCCCGCATTCTGCGGGGAACTAGGCCAAAGTACGATTAAGGTGTAGATACTCGACATGTGACTACAGTCCCGTACACTTGGCCATGCGGGGAGCAGATTTGTCCAGCGAATAATGTAAATAATAACGTTATTTAGGCACGAATGAGTAGAGACATCAAGGGCCGACCATGCAATGATAAACAGTCTGAAAGCCCTATCACGTGACAGGCCACTGAGGCGGGGTTTGTTTGGACACGTCATTTTTTAGTAGCGTGTTGCTACCAAGTCTTTATTGGCCACTCATGCTAAGTTAACAAGATCAAATAAACAGTCCTATCTAAACTATTGAATACAGTTATCTCATACTCAGAGAATTGGGGTGATCATCCATTCGCATGGGATGACAAATAGTTAACCGGATCTCGAATCTATCAGTGGAGAATTTCTGTCTTGGGTATTTACGCCGGTAAAGCTTACTATTATCAGCCCGTAAGGAATGTTCAAGTGTACACGTGTATTGATGAGGTAAACTAAGATATACAAGATAGCATAGGTATGAGAGCATAGTAGAGCGATGGCATAGAGTGAATCATTTAAGACCAAAAACACAGAACGAACCCAAATCAAAAACAGATAGCATATACATACATCCGATAAATCAATAATAAAACGTTTCAGATACAAGTTACAACTTCTCTACCTCTTAGAGGTAACTTCAGCGACGCTCAGGCTGGCTATCCGACAGTAGTTGCTTCCTCAGATCCTCCTGCGCACGCATGAATCGCGCCAGCTGCTCCTCTTGTTCTCGCTTGAACCGGCTCTGCAACTCCTCTTGTGCGCGCGCGAACTCAAGTTCGTGCTGTTTCAAGATATCGCTCGCGTTCGCAATTGGACTTGGCGACGGCTGTGAAGCGGCTGGGGCAGGGTGAGAGTATTGTGGTTGTTGGTGCTGAGGCGGCGGGGGGTACATCGACGAGTGCTGATACTCCTGCTCGTGTCCCGACCCGCGTTCGGGGGACGGTGGGCCAGATTGGCTATATGCGCTGCGACGCTCATAGCTCGAGTCGCTATACTGGGATTGACTCGAGTGCTGCTGCAGCGCTGGAGGGGGGAACGAACGCGTTGACGACTGGGAAGGAGTTGGTGAAGGCGCGGGGAAGCTGGGCGTGGCTGGCTGGTACTGGTGCTGAGGCTGAGGCTGAGGTGGGGCAGGTTGGGAGTACGGCGTCTGCCACAGCTCTCCTGGTGCACGCTGTCGCTGCTGGGGTTGGGACTGGGGTTGAGCAGGTGCGTGGAAGGCTTGCTGAGGAGCGGGAGGGCGAGCTTGAGGCTGAGGGAACGATCGGCGCGGCAGCGACGGCGACGTGGATGGCGCCGGAGGAGGCGGCATATTGTTCTGAGGCTGTGGCGAAGGGAACGGTAGTGGTGTGCGTTGATGGGACACTGGGGCTCGCCGATCAGACGCGGGGGCGAACGAAGGCTGGCCATACCCGTTCGATTCCGACCCGTATGTTGAGTTGAAGCTAGGCTGGGGTGCAGAATGCTGCATCTGGTGCTGAGACCCGGAAGCGTGGGCATACTGCTGGTGCATCTGGTGCTGAGCGTCGTGCTCGCTCGGGAGCTGTGCGAGCGCAGCGTTGATCCACGACATGTCCGAGTCTGTGTCCCCGTTCGTCGGTGTGATTGTGCTCGTGGACGAGTAAGGCGACGGCGGCGTGTGTCCGTGCGGTTGAGCGGGTGGCGCGAACGAATCGTACTGCTGGGTCTGGATTGGGGCCGCGAATCCGGGGATAGGAGTATGCTGCTCCGTCTGGGCGGGGGAAACGCTCATCGACGTTCCCGGGTGGTGAGGAGCAGGTGGGAGTAGAGCTCCCATGGAGTTGTCGGTGTTCACGTCAACGGCCATGCCGGGGAAAGTATCCTCGGTGAACAGCTCGAAGTTGTCTCCGTCGAACATGCCACTCTCTAGAGCATACGCCGCGAGCTGTTGCGAGAACCTGCGCGGCACCTCACCTCCGACAACAACAGGCGCGTTCTGTTCGATCTGAGCGGGTGGCGCCATTGGTAATTGAGAATCGGATGGATGTGCAAACTCGCTATAACCGGTGTTCGATACTGGGGAAGGCGGGCCCTCTGCTGGGGGAGGCGGTGATGGCTCTCGGGGCGGCGACGCCCAGCCCACCGAGAACAGTTGCGTCAAGTCCACCATGCCCGAAGGTTCAGCAGTTTCTTGGGATGTGGGAAAGCCATCAAACGTCACTGCGTCCCGACGACGGCGTTTGCTGGGCAAGGCATCTTCAGGGAGATTGTGCGCCTCGCTGGGGTAGTCGGCGTTGGCGTTGGGTTCGGGGGACTTGCGTTTGAGGGGGTTCATTTGTGCCTGAGATGCGAGGATCGCTTTCTTGATCGACTTGCGCTGCTCCTTCGTTAGAGGGTTGCCCTGGTCGTCGAACTTTGGAACGCGAATCTTGCGTTGCTTTGGGTGACTAGTACCAATGAAAAATGTCAGATCTGAATCCACCAGCATATCATCGAGCGAACCTACCCGTTCTCGTCCACTTCGGGCTCTTTACCATTCTTCAACCGCTTTGCTCCTCCCTGAGACTCGTCCTCGTCGTCTCGCTTGCGTTTGTTCATCGCCATCAGCTTGGTGTGTAGCTCCCGCGCGGCCCGGATGCCCTCAACTGCCTCTTGCTCAACTCGCTTCCGAGACTCTCGGTCACGCTTGCGCCGGTCTCGTTGCTCCTCTCGCTCGCGCTTCCGCTTCTCCCCGTCCGCTTTCGCTGCCCTCGCCTCTCGTCGTGACGCCTTCTTCCGCTCCTCGTGTGCTCGCACCTCCTCGTCCGTCCATGGCTTGATCTGCAGGATCTGATCCCATCCCTCACCATATACTTCGCGAGATACCATATCGACCACAGCACGCATCGCCATCACCTCCTCCACGATCTCCTGCTCCACCTTCAGCCCAGGTGGCGTGGCGCCACTCGGGAGCGGGTTCGGCGCCGGTCGACCTGCGACCTGAGCCTCAACGCGTGCCACCAAGTCGCGCATCGCGTCACGTTTTGACCCTGCGTGCTTCTTGAAGATGTCCATCCATTTCGACCGGCGACGGATGTTGACAAACCACAGGTTGAGCGACCGAAGTGTGAAGTCAGGAGACGACTGCTTCAAGATCTGGTGTTTCTGAACGGTCGTGGGGTAAGGATCGCCAAGGTGTGAGAGGAAGAAGTCGCGACATGGTCCTATGGAATTAGGTCTCGAAGTCAGCTGAAAGTACATAAAAGCGAACAGTAAGTGACCTACCGAACTTCATCGAGTCTGTTGGGGGCGCGGTAACTGTCCGGCATTTCTTTCCATTGCTGTCGAACGTCGGCTTTCGTTTGTTCGTCCCGGATGTCGAGGGCTCGGTTTCTGTATGTGTTCGGCGCTTGGGATTACCGACGGGGGACTTGTGTCCACGCTTGGACTTCTTGCCAGACTGCCGAACCCGCCCATTCTTGCCAGCCTTGGATTTGCGAGACCGGTTCGCACGTTTGTGTCGGCGGCGGAAGCCAGAGCGGACTAGTAAATCCCGCACAGCTTGCCTCTGGTTGTCGACGTTAATGGAGTTTTCGACTTCCAGGAAGTGCGAGCAAATAATAGTGAGAGAACGAATAACGCCAGCATGGACCTGAACGAGTCTTGATGATGCCTGTCCGGTATGCTTTAGTTGCTGGGTGTTGCTCAGAACACTTCGAAGATGAGCAAAAAATGTTGAGCTCGCTTCGGCTCCAGCGCGGATGGCGTCGTGAAACTGGCATTCTAGTAGTCGTAGCTGTGTGATGAGATCATCGTCGCTCGAGCAGATGTTCATGACTGCAAGCGTCGGGGGTGTCGAGGTATGGTTGGTGGAGCTGGAAGTTCAATGTCCCTACCAATGTTTACAGTGGTTGGACAAAGGAACAATCATCAGGTTCGCTATTGTTATATGCCCCCACAGTACCAAACAAACACCCGGGTCCAACACATCCCGCTCACTCGCGAAGCTCACTATCTCGCGTGTCTCACCCGATATTTAAAGCAAAGCGAACATTATACGGTACTCGTATTATAATATGCCTTCTTCAACTGCGGCCTGGAGACTTGTCTCTGACCGTGATACGTTACCCAATGTACCGGTATGGGCTTGTAGGGGCTTGTTGTTTGCGTTGACCCATTGTTCGCCCTGGCTCATCAACCGACTTCCAACTCCCGGTCACGCTTCACACTTCCAACTCACCACCTCGTTCCCCACTTCCTCCCGTCCGTTTTTCTAGTCAGGTTGAAGTTGGCCTGACATGGATCAGTCTCTGTTTCGTTCGGTCCTCGCTACTCTTGACGAGCATGTCAAGTACACCCAAAACATTTCTCGCCCGCAATACCCCAATGGGCCACTGTTTGATACACGAACACCGTATCATCCTCAGCTCGTAAATCTGCATGACGTTGCCTCTCGCTTTTCCTCCCTGTCTCTGCCCGCCGCTCTCTCCGATGAGCTCAATTCTCTCTTGGAGAGCAGCTTGAACAAAGACAGAGTTTCCCTCGAACACTCCTATCAACGGTTGCTGGACCAGCTTAGTACTGCCTCTTTATCCAACGAGCCCTCAACCGTTGCGTCACTTCTAAGGACTGCCCTTGATGCTTTCTATAACCGAACAATCAACTCTCGTCTGGAGACTCTTCAAGAAACATTATCTGGCTTCAGTCTGCAGGACGATTCCGCGTCCGAGTCCGGCGAATCCGATGACTCTCTTGAAGGTACGCTGACATTCGCTAATACATTCTAACACACTTCTAACGCTTAAGTTGTGTAGAATCGGGCTCCTCTGAAGATGACGACGACGACGCCAACGAGGCTCTGGACGCCGGGGACGACGACGATAACGCACCCGTCAGGCCTGGCGAAGACATTCCCCCACTTGATACTGTGAGTGTGCCTAGCTTGCAGCTGATGCGATTATTTACATAGCGTTTGCAGAAATACCTGCCCATCTTTGAAGCCCTGCACGAGCGAGGCAAGGTTTTGACTAAACCGGAGAAAACATATCTAGTTGAGATGACCGGCATGACCTACAGGCAGATCACTATTTGGGTGTGTAGAAACTTCTGATCTCTAGCGCCCACGTCTAACACCCAGCTTAGTTCCAGAATCGCAGACGAGGGGAACTTAAAGAAGGTCACATCCACGCCTCTAGCTCACGGGCTGCCTCAGTGCACTCCGATCAGACAACCGAGGGCTCCGAGGACGAACTCGAACTCGAACAACGCTTTGCAAGTATACAGCCGGATACGACATTTAACATTCGTTCTTGGTGCCTTGCGTCTGCTGCCGCGACCAAAAGTGATTCACATTCACAGCCTCCGCTCAGCCCCAACAAGTTTAGCTTCGGGCCAGTGCAAGCTTCGCCTGTTCTCGGGTCCGACGACGATAGCGAGCTATCAGATTCCGATGATGAGATGGCCGCTCCACCCGGTCTCCAAGCTCCATCACTCACTACGTCCTTCACAACGTTGGATTCAGGCTCTGAGCGCGGCCCAGCCACTGTTGCTTCTGGTTCTTCTAGGGTACAACCGGGCTCTTTCAAGAATCCTGGCCTCTCAGGTGACAGTTCAAGCTCCACCGACATTCCTACTTTCCATCGTCCCGTCAAACCCCTTCCCCCATCGCGTCGCACATCTCCGCAAGCACGAGGGCAGCCTACCCCTGCCTTCAGCTTCAACTTTGCCAATGGACCGTCGTCGGCCCTAACCCAAAACCAGTTACTTCCCATGTCCGCTTCAGAGACTAGTCACCCGCCTCAGTTTGTAACTTCCAACGAGCGCGGACTGACCGTCGAGATGGACACCACCCCTCCAACGTCGGTGGCAACCCTCCAACCGTCACCCCCCTCGGCTCCCTCCATTTCAACTAGCTTTACAAATACTACAATGCCCGCCGTACTCCCCTCCTCTCCCCCCGCGTCCGCCGGGTCTCCGCACAGTGCCTCGTCTCCTACTCCCTCGGCGCAGTGCGCGTCCTCTCCCCGACCTGCAGTCAAGCCTCTCCCTCGCCGCACAGGATGCGCTCCCCGTCCCCGACCACCTCCGCGTGTAGGCTCTGTCTCCACTCCTGCCGCATCGGTAGTCGCGCCGAGCTCTGCACGATCCTCTGTGGTACTTCCTCCTTCGAGCAACCCATCTCTCGGGAACACGACGCTGGGAGCGCTGCTGCGACCGAACCCTCCTGCGCCCAAGATCCCCGTTGAGATGGAGGAAAGGCTGTCGGCGATGGCGGGGCGCATGGGCGTTGGTGCTGGCCCCCACCCGGCGAGGGGAAGCATGTCGACAGACGCAGCAACACTCCGCACCAGTATGTCATCCGGCGCAAGTGCGCTCCCGCCGAGGGGACCATCATTCTCGTTTGGACTTGCGGCACTGCCCGGGGCTATCACCACATCCGGATCGACGCTGGCGCCGATCACTGAGCCGCAGATGCAAAGCTCCATTGGCCGTTCGTCTGCTTCGTCATAGCGGCAGCCCTCTTCCTCTTCTTATAATCTGGCTGTACTATTATGTTTCACCTAGCGTCGGCTCTGATAGCGCATCGCACCGCCGGCGCTAGGCGCCCTTCCCTCACCCGCTCAATTATGCCCCATGCTTCCTCGGTTCTGCGATCGCTGCCTGGTTCTCTTGCTCATACACATGCCCATGTCCTCGTCTTCTTTCATCAGTAATTTGAGTTTCGTTCTACATCTGGCTGACTTCGTTGTATTGGTTATTAGACTTATTGTGACATCGTTCCACTTGTACTTACTATAAACAAAGCCCTGTTCCTATTGAACTCTTCGGTTCTATTCTTCGTCAACTAGCGGGCAAACCCCAACAGGGTATGTCACTACCCAGAAACAAGTTAAAGAACGAACTAAGCAGTGGGCTGCCTCCACTCCTGGAGTAATATTGTCTCTACTTAAGTGAGAGAGTCTGATGACCCCCAAGTAGACATGCAAGAAATACAGCCCGCACTCTGCTTTCATGCCTCTTATCTCTAAAGAAAAGACTAGAACAAGCTCTCGCGCATACATCCGATCGGGCTACCCATTAACCACAAAAGAAATTTAATGATACTGTGCTAACGGGATGAGTGGGGCTAAAAGCAAACTGGGCCCGTAACCTGCAAGCCAATAACTGTTTCGACTTGCAGCATGCATTCAACAATAGATGAACTGGGGCAAGCCTTAACAACAATCTGACCGCCACAAGTGCTCGGCCCAATAACCAACTGTTATGGGCATGTCATAGTACATACTGTCACGACGGTTATCACATAAAGATATAAAAAATACTTGCAAAAATCGTTAACAAGCACAATCGGAGAATGGCCAAAAAAACTCGCACGGGGTGGCGCGATCGTTCTGACTGCCAGCTCTCCTTGTCCGCTCTTCCGAATCTCGCTCAATTGCTGATAGGTTTTGTTCAAAAATTAGTTAGATAATCTACGAGGATATGGAGAAAAGCTAAGACCAAGAACCGACTTTGTTTGTTATCGAATTTCGGCGCATATAGGCAAAAGATCAAGGCGGTTGTGTTCCCCTCTTGTTCGTACCATCCAGTGCGGTTTGAATTATCTAGGTGCAAGATATAAAAAGTGATTGGACTCTTTTGAGAGATGCCGGATTATTGAGCGAAAAAGAAACACATCATATGCACTACTTAAGAGCCATCGAGGAACGTGTAACAACCACCTCTTCATTATGTTTGTTTTCTCATGTGATCGAGCGACGGAAAACAGACGAAGATAATGCTTATGGTGCGCAGGCATGATGACAACCCCAGGAGCGTTGACGTTTTCCAGTTTGAGCCGAGTTTCCATGATGGTGCGAAGTTGTTAGAAGAGATAATCCGAATTTATTCAAAGTACAACCGAAACAAAGCAGCACGACAATCTAGTAGAAGATACAAACATAACATACAAGGACTGGAACCAAGCCCAAACTATTATTTGTCACAAGTTGGAGAAGTGGGGAAGGTGCGGGTGCATAATCATGTGCAAGCAAGAAAACCAAGTGATAAAGATAACGGAACCGAGGAGAGCATAGTGGCATAGATGGATGGATGGATGGATGCGTGAATGAACAAAGGTGTCCATCGTCGGTGGCACGATACGCTATCGGAGTTGGCGCTAGGACAATTATAGTACAGCTAATTCGCAGGGAACAGCATCAGACTACGAGGCAGCAGGAGAGCGCCTGGCAGTGTTCTGCTCAGCGGTCGACGCCAGCGTCGATCCAGGTGCAACGCTAGCTCCGGGTAGCGTCGCAACTCCAAACGAGAACGGCGGGCCCCTCGGTGAAATTGCACTGGCACCAACTGAGACACCGATGCGAGCCAGCGCTCCCGGATCCATAGTCATGCTTCCCCGTACCGAGTTCGAACTTGGGCTTACGCCCATCCGGCCCGCCATTGCCGACAGCCGCTCCTCCATCTCCATAGGGATCTTAGGCGCAGGCGGGTTCGGTCGCAGCAGCGCTCCAAGCGTCGTGTTTCCAAGAGATGGGTTACTCGAGGGAGGAAGTACCACAGAAGATCGCGCAGAATTCGGTGCAACCACCGACGCAGCAGGCGTGGAGACAGAACCCACGCGTGGAGGCGGGCGAGGACGAGGAGCGCACCCAGTGCGCCGAGGAAGCGGCTTGACTGCAGGGCGGGGAGAGGACGCGCAATGAGCCGATGGGGTAGGCGATGCCGCACTATGTGGGGATCCTGAAGACGCAGGAGGCGAAGAAGGAAGGACAGTAGCAGGCACCGGCGTGTTAGCAAAGCTAGTCGACACGGGGGGAGCTAAGGGAGACGACGAAGGCTGGAGCGTGGCCACCGACGTCGGAGGGGTAGTGTCCATCTCGACGGTCAGCCCGCGCTCATTGGAGGTCACGAACTGGGGTGGCTGTGTGGGAGCTTGGACGGACATAGGCGGGAACTGGGCAGGAGCCGGCGCGGGGTTCGCAAAATTAAAGCTGAAAGCCGGAGTCGGTTGAGCAGATGAAGGCTGCCCTCGTGTCTGAGGAGGTGTGCGACGCGACGGCGGAAGAGGTTTCATAGGACGAGAAAATGCAGTCGGAGCACCACCAGAGTTCGTGTCCTGAACCATAGCAGCTGGATCAGGGAGAGACCTAGATGTTGCCAGTGACCTCGAGTCAAGTGTTGAGAAGGACGTTGACAACGATGGGACCTGCAATCCTGGAGGCATATTCACTTCGTCGTCTGATACGTCTGATAGAGTGTCGTCGCTGTCAGAGTCTGAGATAGTCGAGCCGAATGTGAGCTTGGTCGGGCTAGACGGGAAAGAGGCACCAGGCGGCATGTTCTTAGCCGGGAGTGCAGATGTGAGGCGCCAGGAACGGATGTCAAAGGTTGTGTCTGAAGCAACATTAGAAAACCTTTGTTCCAGATCAAGCTCGTCCTCCGAGGCGTCTGACGAATCGAGCGAGTGCACAGAGGCAGCGTGCGAACTAGATGCACCTGTTTGGCCTTCCTTGAGCTCCCCTCGGCGCCGGTTTTGAAACTGCAAACCAGGTATGTGAGATCAGACTCGTTCCAGCCAAGTGTGTCGATAACATACCCAAATTGTGATTTGTCGGTAAGTCATGCCGGTCATGTTGACGAGGTACGTTTTTTCGGGCTTTGTGAGGACCTTGCCACGTTCGTGAAGCGCCTCGAAAATGGGAAGATATTTCTAGTTGCAAACGGGTTCGGTTAAGGTACAAACCTTCATTAGGTAAAAACTTACGGTGTCTAGAGGTGGGACTTCCTCTCCAGGTCTCATGGGCGTATTTTCGTCATCTTCACCCTCTTGTACATCCATATCACCGTCTTGGTCATCGCCCCCTTCAGCCTCGGACGAGGAGCAATCTAGGTAATATGCTGGATAAGACAAACCAGGAGTAAAGCTGAAACTTTTACTAACCCGACTCGGAATCCGAACCGCCATCATGCTCAGACGCAGAATCCCCTTGTAGGGTGAATCCATCAAGGTGCCTCTTCACACTGTCCAGCCCAGAATCGACAGCGGTGTTGTAGAATGCCCGAAAAGCGGCTTCGACAATAGATGGGAGTGCGGAAGGATTCGATGACGCAGTCAAAACGCTAAGTTCCTCCAACAACTGTTGCCGCGTAGAGTCAACGAAGTGATGATGGCTAGCTCGTTCCTCAGCGAGCATGGTAGCAAGCTCAGCCGAGAGCCCTGCAGGCAATCCCAGGGCTGAAATTTGGTAGGATGCATTGGGTGAGCTACTTTGCAAAGAGTGAGCTGTGCGAGGATCGAACAGTGGTGGACGTCGAGAGAAGGATTGCTCCGCGTTAAGAGCTAGATATGGTTGCAAAAGAGTTTGAATTGATGAGACGGCGTGAAGAAACGGAGACTCCTGCATGACCGACACTCGAAAGGCAAGTGCGACGACGTGAAGTGCAACGGGCGGGTGGAAGGCGGAAGCGGGGTGCGTTCAAGGATGTTCTGCTGGGCTTGAAGTCCAACTGTTTGGGAGTGTGGGGACGTGTCGATGCAGGAACAATGGAGACTCTCACCAGGCCAAACAAACAGCCAGAGAGCACCGCCACAACGCTTGCTACCTCAAGACGGAGAACTCTATTGTACACCAACCAGGCATGACATGTATTCAAGTTAACTTCCCTTGAGCCCGAATCCGAACAAAACTAATATCCCGAAGCAGGACGATATGTATTCTACGCAAGAGAAACTAATTTTACATTTCACCGCTGTTGCGAGGAGCGCGCCCGTCCATGGGCCCACCCGGTTAGTGGCCAGAGGTCAAAATGACGAGTTGCGTTGAATTCAGAGCTAGGCCAGACGTGAGAGATATGACTAAAACCGAAGAAAGCAGTTAGAGTAGACGCGACTGAGTGAAGGGTGAATGTCTGGGAGCTGGAGGACAAAATTGGCTAATTTCTCGTGCTTTCAACCTCCGGAGCATTTCCGAGTGATGGATTTACAGATGCAATGTATACGCGTTCTTTAGGGGCAATTTTTTCTAAAACCTAACAACATCGAACCTGGCGGAACAACGGCGAAGGTAATAGGATGGCAAGCTCCGCGTCCAATATCTGTGACCGTCGCGCTGAAGAGAAATACTAGATACATATATGCGTGACATACCCCCCTCGAGTCTACCTTAAAGCTAGTTTAGGTACCCCAGCCGGGGGGAAGGGCACCGCCGATTGAACACTTCCGTGACAAAGTAATTATCAATTTACTAAGTTGGTCGAGCAAAGACTCATGTATAATCTAACTAGTGGTTTACCATATAGGTAGCATACAAATCTCCCGCAAGCGTTGTAGAAAAGAATGCGCTGGATCGGTGTTACTAAACGGTTCGGGAGGGTAATCGAGTGAGACTAGTGGTGCTACGTGTGGCTTAAAGGAACAAGCGGTAAAACGCGATACTGAGAACTACAAGAGATAGTGGGTCGTGCTTTCTCTGGGATCAGGGCCACTGTCAATTCGGAGTTGGCGGTTTGGACATGTAGGGTCGTATTGACACAGTAGGAAAGTTGACACTGTTGGGTCATATAAGGAGCATAACTGGTGTCGATGTCCCACCGATTGGCAGAATAAACGGGATTTTTGACTGTAGGAAAGTCTTCAAAAGGCATATCTTATAGTCCATTCGAGGACGAATAGTGAGCATGAACTGGCTATATGCACACGGGATGTGTTTGGACATGTGTTGTGTTTGGGCGTGTGTAGTCTTGTAACAATACCGCCTGATCATTCCTTTGTCCTTGCTGAGTGGGTACCGACACGAACATCCAGCTTCAGCTACCACGTCCCGACACCACACCTCGACACCACCCACCGACATCCCGACGCTATTAGTGATGAACTGTTTGAGCGAAGCGGCTCTAATCGAGCAGCTACAGTCGCTAGAATGCCAGATGTCTCACTCAATCAGTGCTGGGGTTGACGCATATGCTGCCTTTTCCACTCACCTCGAGAATGTCCTTTCGCAGGGGCGCCAACTAGTGCAGACCGGACAGGCAACTTCCAAACTCGTTCAGGTTTTGGCGGGCGTCGTCAAACCTCTCAACTCGATTTGTTCAGTTTTTATGCACTTTGAAGAAGAAAGGCTCCGGGTTGACGCTCGACAAGAGGAGGGACTAAACGTCATTTTTAGTCGGATGAGCCAACGCCGACGAAAGCGTTCGACGCGGTCCCGCAAGTCCAAGGCAGGCAAGAACGGTCGGGTCCGGCAGTCGGGCAAGAAGTCCAAGCGTGGTCGCAAGTCCCCCGTCGGCAACCCGAAGCGCCGAGTCCAAGCCGAAGCCGAGTCCTCGACGTCAGGCGCAAATCACGGACTTCAGAACAAACAAAAGCCGGCTACGTTCGACAGCAACGGCAAGAAGTGCCGGACAGTCACCGCTCCCCCGACAGACTCAATGAAGTTCGGTACGTCGCTCACTTCCTTGTCCTCTTTTATGTACTTTCGGCTGACTTCGAGACCTGATTCGCAAGGACCATGTCGCGACTTCTTCCTCTCACACCTTGGCGATCCTTACCCCACGACCGTTCAGAAACACCAGATCTTGAAGCAGTCGTCTCCTGACTTCACACTTCGGTCGCTCAACCTGTGGTTTGTCAATATTCGTCGTCGGTCGAAATGGATGGACATCTTCAAGAAGCATGCAGGGTCTAAGCGCGACGCGATGCGCGACTTGGTGGCGCGCGTCGAGGCTCAGGTTGCAGGTCGACCAGCGCCTAACCCGCTCCCGAGTGGCGCCACGCCGCCTGGGTTGAAGGTGGAGCAAGAGATCGTGGAGGAGGTGATGGCGATGCGTGCGGTGGTCGACATGGTGTCTCGCGAAGTGTACGGCGAAGGATGGGACCAGATCCTGCAGATCAAGCCGTGGACAGACGAGGAGGTGCGAGCTCACGAAGAGCGGAAGAAGACTGCCCGACGAGAGGCGAGAGCAGCGAAGGCTGATGGAGAGAAGCGGAAGCGCGAGCGAGAGGGGCAACGAGAGCAACGCAAGCGTGACCGAGAGTCTCGGAAGCGAGTTGAGCAAGACGCTGTGGAGGGGATTCGGGCAGCTCGAGAGCTTCACTCTAAGCTGATGGCAATGAACAAGCGAAAGCGAGAGGATGGCGAAGAGGAGGCGCAAGGTAGGGTGAAGCGGTCGAAGGGGGGCAAGGAGCTCGAGGCGGATGAAAATGGGTAAGTCTGTTTGACTGTATGCTATGAATAACTGGTCTGAAATGAATTATCATTTACAGTCGGCCCAAACGCCACAAGATACGAGTCCCGAAGGTGGACGAACGAGGAAACCCACTGACGCGGGAAGAGCGCAAGGCGATCAAGAAGGCGATGCTCACGTCTCAGGCGCAAGTTAACCCTCTCAAACGCAAATCTCCAGAACTCGGTGCCAACGCTAACTATCCTAGCGAGGCGCACGACTTCCCTGAAGACGTTTCTCCCAGCAAGCGTCGTCGCCGAGATGCAGTGACTTTCGATGGGTTCCCCACCACTGAGGAGAGCGCCGAGCCTGCAGGCATGACGGACTTGGCGCAGCTGTTCGCAATGGATTGGGCGTCCCCGCCAAGGCAACCAGAACCACTGCCTGCGACTGAGAACACCCCTTCACCCGTATCAAACCCCGATTACAACGAGTTTGCACATCCAGCCGACTCTCAGATGCCGATGGCTCCTTCAGTCTCGATGGAGCAGAACGCACCTGTTGCTGTTGCAGGAGAGGTGCCGCGTAGGTTCTCCCAGCAGCTAGCGGCGTATGCGCTTGAAAGCGGCATGTTCGACGGAGATAACTTCGAGCTGTTCACCGAGGATACTTTCCCTGGAATGGCTGTCGACGTGAACACCGACAACTCCATGGGTTCTCTGCTCCCACCTGCTCCTCATCACCAAGGAGCGTCGATGAGCGTCTCCCCTGCGCAGACAGAGCAGCACACTCCTATCCCTAGATTCGCAGCCCCGATCCAGACCCAGCAGTACGACTCGTTCGCACCACCTGCTCAGCCGCACGGACACACGCCGCCGTCGCCCTACTCGTCCACAAGTACCATCACACCGACGAACGGGGACACAGACTCGGATATGTCGTGGATCAACGCGGCGCTAGCACAGCTCCCGAGCGAGCATGACGCTCAGCACCAGATGCACCAGCAGTATGCCCACACTCCCGGACCTCAGCACCAGATGCAGCATCCGACTCCTCAGCCTAGCTTCAACCCAACATACGGGTCGGAATCGAACGGGTATGGCCAACCTTCGTTCACGCCTGCGTCTGACCGGCGAGCGCCAGTGTCTCATCAACGTACACCGCTGCCGTTCCCTTCGCCACAGCCCCAGAACAGCATGCCGCCTCCTCCAGCACCATCCACGTCGCCATCGCAGCCGCGTCGGTCGTTCCCTCAACCCCAGGCTCGACCTCCCCCTCCTCAACAAGCGTTCCATGCCCCCACCCAACCCCAGCACCAGCACCAGCCCCAACCCCAACCCCAACAACGACAGCGTGCACCAGGAGAGCTGTGGCAGACGCCGTACTCTCAGCCAACCCCACCTCATCACCAGTATCAACAATCAGTGCCTAGCTTCCCCGCGCCTTCGCCAACCCCATCCCAGTCATCCGCCCGTTCGTTCCCTGCTCCAGCTCCGCCTCTTCACCCAAGCCAATCTCAGTACGGTGGCCCGAGCTATGAGCGTCGCAGCGCATACAACCAGCCAAGGCCGTCGTCACCCGAGCACGGACCCGAACATGAGCAGGAGTACCAGCATTCGGCAATGTACCCTCCGCCTCAGCAACCACAGCCGCAATACTCTCAACCCTCGACACCTGCTCTTCAGCCGTCGCCTAGCCCAGTTCCGAGTGCGAGCGACGTCTTGAAGCAGCGTGAGCTTGAATTTGCACGCGCGCAGGAGGAGCTACAGAATCGGTTCAAGCGGGAGCAGGAGGAACAGCTAGCACGCTTCATGCGTGCGCAGGAGGATCTGAGGAAACAACTGCTAGCAGATAGTCGACCAGAACAGCGCTAATAGTCGTAGTCCTGCCCTCTGGTGTCGTGCTTTGTAACTCGACACGGATTTATTCTTGATTTATCGCCTGTATGTGTATACTGCTTCTTTCCAGTTGGGTTCGTTCTAGGTTTCCTGCTCTTGGTGATGTTTTCTATGCCACTTCCCTACTATGCTATCTCGCCTATGCTCTTGTACATCTTAGCTTGTATCTCGAATACATATGTACATTTGAATATTCCTAATTTGTCGCAAATGTTTTGCTCCGTATCGGCGATTGCCTCTATGTAACCTACCCCAAGACATAGTCAATTAATCAATCCTCTAGACGAACGCCCGCGAACATGAAACATCCTCGCCGCAATCCGCCTGTATCCAAGCGCCTCGTCGGTCGGGTTTCGGCGATAGGCGACCACGAAATCAACTCCTGCAATTGACCGTCACCTACTTACTGAAGTTACAAGCCCGTCTTGAATCCAAGGAATGAACACTTTGGCCACCGTTCTCTATTGATGCAGTCTTTCCCTTCACTCCCCGCGCTCAGCCAAACTCCTCGCTTGTCACAGTTCCTCGACTCAGTATTGATAGCGCAGCGTAGTATTGTTGCAGGAAAGCTAGCCGCTAATGTGAATGTCTAACTTGAGACTATAGAGAGATCGGACTTCATGATAACCGTATCCGATAGGCCCAATTGTCGTCCTAGCTCTGGACCTGGCCTATGTTATGAGTTGGGCATCAGAGGTACGTCATTCCGTATGCTGGGCACCATAGTATTTGTTGTCAAACGGCGCTCCGGGATGTGGCGCGTCAAAAGGCCGGGCGGGATTTGTTTACCCCACAAAATATGTCATCAAGGCCCACACCGATGCAGGCTAGCCGTCGCAGTTCGTGAAGTTGAACGAGCAAGGGACCCACGGTGCAAATGTGGACGACGACGACGACGCCAGTATTGACGGCTACGCCGCAGCCCCCCATCCCCTACATTCCATCCGCGGTGACAAACTTTGGGGGTTCGCCTGACGGGCGGCCCTTGCCTATCCGCCGGGTTTTCACACAGTGCGTCATGGTTTACCCCGTCGGCTCAGTGCACATCCTCTCTCCGATCTACGGTCAAGCCGCTCCCTCGCCGTACTGGATGCACCCCTCGTCTTCATTCGCCTCCACGCGCGGGCATTACCCCTACACCTATCATATTGGCAACCGCTCCTAGGTCTGCGCGGTCCTCTGTGGTGCTTCCTCCTTCGAGTAACCTGTCTCCCGAGAACGCGACGCTAGGAGCGCGTTCGCGATCGAACCCGCTTGTGCTTAAGGTCCTTGTGGAAATGTTGGCTCGTGTTGGTGTTTTAGCTAGTGCCGATGCAATTCCACCAAGGGCCCCGCCGTTTTCATTTAGACCCGTGACGCTGCCTGAGTTGCCCACTGCGTTCGGGTCGACGCCGGTGCTGGTCACTGAGCAGCTAGCGCAAAGCTCCTCCTCATCACCCGACCCCTCGTCGACTAGTTATGCTATTATGGTCTGCATTGACCTCGATAACGCATCTTACGGCCAATGTTAGCTAGGTGTTTCCCTTGATCTATCTATGATTCTCTTCCTTTCCTCTTGAGCATATACCTATGTTACCATCCTGGAGTTTTGTCGCATCGTAATCCCGGTTTGTGTTTGTTTATCGTGTTTGTATTGCCTACCGCCGTGGCACCGTATCCGTGCTCGGCCCTGCCTTGAATGAGATGATTCCCATCAATTTTTTTTAAGTTTATCCTGGTGGCTGCGTGGTGGCTATCCGCAGCGACATTTGACACAATATCCCGCGCGAGGATGGCGTGCACATCCGGCGGCAACATAATACGTCGGCTTTGATATATTGGGGTTCGGCGATCGGCCGATCACGGATGTAAATCATTCTAACCTGCCCCTGTATGCTGCCAACTACCACCCGCTTGTAAGTCTGTTTATTCGATTCTTGCTTCGCAAAGTGTTATTTTAGTAAGCTTCGCCAACTGTGTTCTCAGTCCAGATGTCTTCGACAAAATCGCCAGTCACTTGCCACGGTGAGCACTTGCTTATCGGATACATCCGCCCAATACTTACGCCATAGTTTAGTGCTTGACTCAACACTAGGAAAACCAGCTGCCAATGTGAACGTCCGACTTGAAGCCGCAGAGGGCTTGTCGTTTATAACACTTGCATCCGGGTCCGTCTAGCTCTTGCCCCCGCACTCAACTACCTAGTCTGACAATCTAACTACATCCAGCCAAACCGATTCTGATGGACGTTGCACGAACCTGCTGCCCTCGGAGCCACGCCTACAGGCTGGCATATACAAGATGGTCTTCAATACGGGAGAGTATTTTGAGAAGGACAACCGTGATACCTTTTACCCTGTTGTTGAGGTAGGCCTCGATCAAATTAAACTATTAATACTAGAGTTCAATGGACTGTTTGCCAATAGATCATATTTCATCTGGCGAAGCCGAGCGAGCACTACCACATCCCTCTCTTACTTAGCCCTTGGTCTTATACCACCTACCGCGGGAGCTAGATAACCTTTGGGCGCTAGTTTATCAAGCCATAACCCCAAAGTCTCGAAGTTCATTGATAAACCTCGGATCGAATGGCCGGGGTCGGTACATTAAATGATCTCCTAACCCAAATCGCAACTTTTCTAATCACTTGAGGATTGTATACAATGAAGATGCTATTCGCCACATACTGTACCAGAGGACAAGCCGGTCTTATGATAGCCGGGGAAAGAGCGGCGCCTCTTGCATCAAGCACCAAACACTTCTTTTTGTAGAGCGTAGTTCCAAGAGCTGTAATCAGGTGGGGCACATCGACAAGACTCTAAAACAAATTAGTGCAGAGGGCGGGATCTGTTTGGCCGATGTTACGTCATCAGGGTCCCATGTCTGAAATCTCCCGCAGACAAACCCGTCTCAAGTCGAATCTCTTGGAAGTCAGTATTGCTCGTCACACCCACTCCGTTAGCTGAAATCCGTTCCAACAATCGCACGAACACGTTTCAAGACGGCTGAACGGGTGATATATTTAAGATTCTACGGATAAGCCGGAAATGCGCGCGGATTAGTCCGAAAGTCGACTCCACCATGCTTGCGACCGTTCCTCGTCGGTTTCCGCCATTGGCCGTTGCGTATCAACATGCACACCGATTTCCGATACCGGGCTCGGTAAAACAGGGTTGTTCATCTGACACTAACCGCCAAAGTGTATGCAGTTGGTGGAGCACTTGGCCGTACTTGAACGCTAGGTATATCTACGGCCTGGACCATGATCGATACCCGGGTCTCTTTGTCGTCGAAACAGGGGTGATATTTAGGGATGATGGGCG
>JANWGL010002334.1:1629-16751 GCA_025200755.1 Ceratobasidium sp. C01 | reverse complement strand
CTCGAGTCATTCTCAATAATTCCAAGGTGTATATATGGTACCCACGAGGTAAAATTCTTCTCCCCGACTTTCCCTCGCAGGCGCTCCACTGCCATGTGAAGTGCTTTCGCTGCTCGCCTACTATCCGGCTTTCCTCCTTCTAGTAGCTTGGTGTATACCTCCTCCGCAACAAGCGGCGCGTCCTCGTCTTGGATCGACCACATCGTCGCTATCACCGTAGGAAACCCACCCATTAGCATCCCGGCTGCAAGGTGAACCGCCTCGTCAGGTAGCGCGCCATCCCCCTTGGCTGTCTGGCAAGCGGACAAGAATGCGAGGTCAGCATGCTTAAACGACTTTTGCATGATGGTCGCCAGGCTGAGTGCGTCATCGTGAAGATGAAAGGCAGACGCCGTCCCATCGCATGGGTCTTGAGTGGCGTGGCATGCAAGATGCACCCAACTGTGTGTCTCAGTCGCTTTCAGCACCGCAGCAGTCGTAGCGTCTTTTCCTTCAAGCTGCGTATATCGTAGATTTTGAGCTTGATTCTTGATGCGCTTGAGCTCTTCTGTCGTGTGCGGCAAAGGCTCAAAGCCAGGGGTACTTGCTTGACCTACGGTCAACACCCCTCCAAACTCGTCCTCACTCTTGCGTCGATTTGAGGTGAACAAGGCATTCAGGTTCGGGGTATAGGACGATATTACGTAGTTGTATGCCCGCGCATGTGGCTTGCTGTAGCAGCCGGCTGCGTGAAGTGGAAGGAACGCTAGATGTCCTGTGGTGCACCATGTGATGCGCGGTAGCTCATCGACTGGGGCAATTTCCTGTTAGCGATATGTCAGACGTTTACCAGCAAAGTAAGCAAATACAAGGACGCACGGTGTAACCAAGAGACTGCAGTATCGGTTGAACGACATCCGCCCAAAGGAGGGATAGAACGTGTTCGAATGTGCCCGCTCGATTCGGTTGTCCCACTTGTACCGCACCACGCTCGCGGACACCCTTTCTCTGGAGCAAATGAGTCATCTAACTATATGCGGCCGTAGCCTTCTTCTCAGAAAAGTCGGGGAGGGGCACATGGATGATTTTGTCCGAGTTCGAGCACAAAACAAGAGCATCGCAACTCCAATCGTGGACGTTGATAACGACCACGTCGCTAAACCTGGTCGCCTCAAGTAGGTCTACGGCTTTCCGGGGACGCATGAAGCTGTCGAAGCCTGGGATGCGGCGCACTTGCTCCAAAGTTTGTTCCCATTGTTCCGCTAGTCGACGGTGCCTCTGGCCTTCTTGTTCGGGATCGTGCGAGTTGCTTGGGATATTGGTGCCCCAAGGTCGCACAACGCCTGAGTAATCGAGTTGATGCGCTATTTCCTTCAACCTGCTCGCAAGTCCGGGATTGGCCTCATTCAGTTCTTCAAAAGGTGCCCGAAGGTTTAATAGTTGTTGCCATACGATCGATCGACCTTGCTCGAGCCATTCAAGTGCCAGTCTGTACTCCTCGAATTTGATTGCTGCTGAAGCTGCCTCGGTCACCACGAAAGATATATTCGGTATGTCCCTATATCGATGCTCGATCGTGGTCCCTGGCCATACAACCTGTGGTAGCAGTTCCATTGCCAACGTGTAGTTCTCGAGCGCGAATGACCTGTCGATTGACATCGAGAGTCCGGCGCAGAAGCCTGCGGCCAACAGCCTGGAGGCTGGCCTCCCTGACGGGAGGATTGCTGCTTCATGGGACGCCCTTAACACTGAACACAAGTCCGGGAGGCTACGCGAACACTGATACTGTGTAGCGAGAGCAAAAGCTAGGGCATAAAGTATCGTGGTTTTGTTCCTATGTCCATCTGGAAGAAGAGAGCAAGCATTGTAGAGGTTTTTCACAGCGCTCTGGAGATCATCCTCCCTGTTGAGTCGAAAGAAATGGATCATGTACGAGGCCGCGAGGTCAGAGAAACCCATGGCTCTCTGTGCAACGCTGTAAGCATCAAGCCGGATTGCCTGTGATAGGTAGGTAAGGGACATTGAAATGTCTTCAAGTTGGTCGCGGGCCCTATATCTCTGAAGAAGCGCCTTGCCCAACCCCGAAAGAGACTCCTTAGCGTAGATAGCATTTGAACCAGCACTCTCGCCTGCCTCCTCGAAGAGCGATATAGCTCTATCAAGGTCGGATAGGTCCCCCGAGTACTCAAATCGTTCCATTATAGATACAGCTAGGCCGATCGTGTATCTAGTTCTTCGCGGATCATGGTGTAAGGTGGCTGAAACCGATTCCTCCTGATACGAAATTGCTTGACTGAGGTCGTCAAGGTTGCCTAGATGTGCAAACCTTGTGGAGAGCGCCTGGTGAAGGTTATTGAGGTATTGTCCAATATTCGCGTAACTCTCGGGAGCAATCAGAACAGCCTGCCGTGCCAGTTGAATGGATTCGTCGAGATTAGCAAGTTCGCCAAAGCGATTATACCGGCTTCGGAGTGCGTTGCTAAGGTTATGAAATATGTCCGCCTTGTCTATATCAACTATCTCGGACCTAGTTTTGGCCGCCAGACGAAGATATTTAATGGACTCGTCGATATCTTCAACCCTACTCAGGCGCTCGAAACGAAAAAGAAAAGAGGTCCCCAAAGCCCTGAGAGTATTCGGAGGCTGCGAGTCTCGACGAATTCCAATCAACGCCTGTCTCTGGCACATGATTGCGTGGTCGATATCTCGTACGTCGATCAGGCGTTCGAATCGTAAACAGAGTGAAGCGCCTAGCTCTTTGAATAATATTGGAAGGCTTGTCGCGTGTGAAATAATCGTAGCATTTGGCGGAGTGTGGTATATTGCTTGAACAGTAAAAGCGAGAGAGCATTCGAGGTCTTCCAGTCGTCTAGATTGCTTATATCGGCGAGAATATGCATCTCCAATGCGACCGAGAATATATGCAGTGCGATGTTTCGAATATAGAGCAGTGGCCTCACTCCAGTATTCGATTGACCTATCGCTATCCTCGAGGTTGTGGTAACGGTTGAATCGGCTCTGTAATGAGTCACCAAGCATGTCCAGTACAAGACCCCGGTGGTCGTGACCCACGGGCACCAGCATTAAGGCCTTTTCTATGTAAGTGATCGCCCTCTCCAAGTATTCGATTTTCCTTGTGCTCTCGTATAACGTCATAAACAGAACACCTTGTACGATGAGGTTTCGAGGTGTGGCAGAAATATCAATGACGGAAGGAATACCGCTCGAGTTTGCGTTGTGGCCGAGGAGCAGAGACGTTGTTTGGGTTTGACAGTCCATGAGACTAAGTTGATACCGTGCGCGGGATGGTGCTACTTTTACATAGGTTTAGAACGACCACAAGCAAACTATTCCCCCGAAATACGCACGAGCGAAAAGGGCTAAAATGGAAATAAGTCGGAACCTTGCCAAACGTGATTAGGGTCGAGGTATTAACTGACCTGTCCGTCACAGTTCAAACGGGACTGGTTTAGTAGTTTTGCCAAGGTAGTAGGTAGAAATAACCGAAGTTTAGAAATATTTCTTCCCTGCGGGTCTGAAGATCTCACCGGATGAGTCTTCAGTACTGGGAAACGTACCGGCGGGGGCTGTGGGGGGTTTCGGTGCTACGTTGACACGTTTCTAACCTATCTATAAATATTCAGGATAGACCGCGCATGTTCTACGACGGAAAATAACGCAAATCAAGGCTGTGTCATAGAAGCTGATGGGTTTACTTCATTCGGCTGCGCCGCCGATCGGTCTACTTTATCGGTGCCTGACAGTATTTTTGATTGGATAGGACACGCCAAGGTTCGAAATGTCATTCAACCTTTGAAATGAGAAGTTTTCTGCTGATGTACTCTGCTGTAAATTTAAGAACTGCGGCTACTGAATCTTCGCGTCTCCCTCTCCTTGGAAAGCAGGCATACGAGAACCAGGGTGAAATCCCTTCTCGGGTTTACGTCTGCAACATGCCGAAGGCTAGGCAAGTTCGGTCAAAGATCCGGCACATTTTGTACCAGTTTTGTGCTACCGTAAGACCCCGGGAAGCGGGACGGATTTGGTTTGCACGCCGTGTAACACTAGGAAGGAAAGCTCTTGTCACACTTTGTATATATGATTATAAACCCAGAGACCTGTACCACACCATTACGAAATCTTGGCCTGAACTAAACACTGGGGCCAATGATATGCCGACTTGTGTTGTTAATGGGGTTTGGCGCTTAAACCCCGGGAAGCGGGACACTTGTCCTCAATAGTTTTTTTGCTATCCTTACCGCGATTTTTACGAATTCCAGGTTAATTGTGGGTGTGAATTCACCCATGTGTTATGTTTAGACACCACAATTGGCAAATGTAACTTGAATAAATGGTGCATATACCCCCCGGAATCCGGGTAATGGGAACTGTTTTTTGGGTACTGCAACATGTTCTAGTTGAGTGTAAGTAAAACACGACGACTTTATTAGAGCTTAACACAGTGGCGAGGCGGTTTTATCCAGCTTCTGCGTCTCTAAAAGCTTAAGTATATGAGTTATGACGGGCAGAGCCCACCCGTTTGCCATCGTTTCGGGACTAAGATGTACTCAACTAACATGTAAATAACGTACGAAGTATAATAGCACGAGAGCTCGCGAAGTTATAAGTTGAATACGAAGTTATGGTTGATGATGGAGGAACCTAGTTTCCCCTTGTTTTGGACTTATCTATGTCTTATTTACCCTAAATCTCACAGAAAAAATGCATATAAGAGATTTGAATAACATTTAGTAGCAAACAGAGCATTTTTTTTCAAGAAAATCCAACAAAAACGGGTGTCCCACTTCTAGGGGGTGTCCCGCTTCCCGGGGTCTTACGGTAATATCCGATGTTCGATGAAATCGTACTTAAACAGGCGATCGGACCACCGAGGCGAGTGACGTCATTTGGGCTATTTTTAGTTTAAGGTTTCCTAGTGCGAGCTTATACCATCTCTATTGTAGGCTCGCTTCAACTAGCAATCAAATCACACTCTTTGGTTCTGACCTCTACGCTACCTACTTTCATAATAGGCCTGTTTTGATTTTCATGTTCAACACACTCACGACGCCCTCTCCCCATCATAGAAAAGACTGACGCTGTTCCGCCAGCCCCAGAGAATGTAGATACGTGATCGTCTCCAGCTCCATGTACCAGAGCACTCATATCAACCTTAAGGTCCTGCTCAATGCAAGCTCACTAGGCTGTTATTAGCCTGATCACGGAACCTAGCTAAGGGACCTGACCAAGTGAAAACAAGGTATGGCCATGTAATATGCCTTCAACAGGTCCGTGTGAAACAGGAAACTGGACCATTACGAACTAGGCGTTGAGGAGCGCACAAGAGGAGGATGCGAGAACCAATGGGGTTTTACGCAGCGCAAATCGTTAGACCAATGCATATATCATGTCGCAAGGAAAGATTAAACAAGGCTGTTGCTCGTCGTGTGGACCAGACTTGAGCCGAAGCTGAGAAGAGCGGCCGTTGGTTACATTCATACGATATATTTCTAGTTTATACATTAAATTCAGGGCTCAACTATTCTCAGCCACGCCTTTGCCACTAAGCGACAGAAAACCCTAATAACTCTCCAAGTCGACCTAGATTCTCATCCCCGCTCCCACCTTTGGCTAATGAGTTTAGTACGACCTTCCCCAGCGCCTTCGTATTGATCCGCTGCTGCTCTCCCTTTGCACTCTTCGACAATACCAGCACCTTTTGTATTTCGGCGCGCACTGCCTCGTCCGTGCCATGTACAACCACGTCTGAGTGTTGCTGATAGGCCACGCTCTTAGCCGTGCCAGTGCGAACTTGTACAAGCTCGAATCCGCAGTCATGCTGGATTGCAATTTGCATAGTGTTTGTAGGTTGATCGGCCTACATTGGTTCACGTTGGGTATCATTGGATATAAAGCGATATATCAGGGTGCTCACTGCGAACGGCCAGAAAATCATTGGCACTCCTCGAACTACTGATTCAATAGTCGAGTTTCAGCCACCGTGGGACAAAAAGTAGTGGATCGCCTATGTAGAAGATTCTGTAAGCACGATAGATCTAAGTACAATTCTCGAACTTACTGGATGTTCAAGAACCTCAGCCTGGTTTGTCCATTCGGGGAACATTGCCTGTCCAGATGCGGTCATTTTATCGATGAACTCGGTATTTAGCCCCGTCGACTTGGCAGCTACAGATGATAGAGCAAAAATGAGGCGATATCCGTGGGCTATGATTTCTTCGAGTATGATCGTTAGGTGGGTGATGGACTGGGGCATCGGGAAGAACGCAGTTCCGAAGGCGGCGTAAATGACGGAATGACTACCAAGCTCGGTATATGCGCGGTCCAAAAACTGAGTGATAGGGGAATCCTTGGCGCTCGACACCGTACTTTTCTTATCGGTAGAAGATGGTGGATCAACCGCTGGTCCGACAAAGAAAGGGGCGATAGGTTTCGAGAGAGCATGGATGAAGGTTTCGGCGCTGACCGGTTCCTGCGGGCCGAGATTTAACTTATGTCTTACTAGATGCCTAAAACTTACCATTTCGTAGGTCGAGCAAATTGTAATATAGTCCACGTTGTTGATCAAATTCGACCAACGGTCCATCATTGGGGCAAAGAAAGACAGGAGGAAGGGTAGCATTTGAGGGAGTTGTTCATGCTCGTAATGAGCTGGGAGGCCAGGAATGCACACCAGTCTGTTCGTCAGTTCCTGGATAGTAGGCGCGTCAGATTGCTCGAATCCTGTAACCGCCATCCGGCTCGTACCAGATTGTATATATCGACGAGCGTTTTCCCATTCAACAACCCATCTCGTTTATAAGCAGCTACAATACTCTCAAACAATCTTCCACCATGACCATGTGCTACGTTCCCGGCGTGGCTACAACAAATTATGAGCGAGTTGACGTGAAACCTATTCGCTTGACACTTACCTAGTCATCGATGCAGCTGGTCCGAGCCACCACAACATCACCGGTAAACCGTGTGCAGCCTTGCTAGCTAAAGAAACTCCACCACATATGAAGTCTTCAAGAATCCAGCTTGGAGGTTCAATATTAGTCCCGTTGACCTTCATGTCCGTCACCTTGAGCTCGTCTGCAATCCATGAAGTGAATCCTTTTTCCATATCTGAGATCACATCCAGAGGATCGTCCATCCGAGCTGAAGCATCTAGAAGAGCGCCCGTCGGCTTAACAGCAGGTACCGGGGGGACGACTCGAACGCGCTCTTGAGCAAGAGGGGACTGGGTTGTGAGATATTCTAGAGCCTTGGGAGCTTGAGGTGCGTAAGCAAACACAGCTAAACATAGTGTTAGCGACAAATTTGAATATATGGTCTGAAACGTACAGATATAAGCGTTGGGAAACTTTTCGACCGCGCGCGTTGCAAACTTGAGAGCAGGACGCAGATGACCTTGTCCGGAAGTCAGCGCTGGTAAAAATCTGACATTAACCAAAAGTTATCTACCCCATGCAGGCCCGGCGACAAGGACGATATGTTTGAGTGAAGTGTTCATCGTTGTTAAAGTATTGATACTCTAAGATTGAAAGGTCTTGTCTCTTGAAGATGAGAATAACCGACCAGGACAACCACAGGTTTTAAGCAAGCGGCCTTCGGGGCCATGAGTAGGTGGCCCCAGGGATTATGTAAGTCCTGCCGAGGAGCGGCGTAAGCGTAGATCATCTGGCACGCTTATCAGATAAGGAATATCTCAAAAGTGGTTCGAGGATGTTGGTGAATACGGTCCTATTCTGTTCCGCAGTGGAGTTAAGTAAAGTCACATGCGGGGACTAGGCAGGAAATGGTAGTCTCACGATAGATTTCAGGGTCGAATTATTCGTGTCCCTACCTAGGATACCATGGGAGAGTATTGGAGAAGTCGCTAAGCCCTCAGCGTGAACGGGAATCTTCAGACAAGGACGCGTAATTGTGAGCCGCGAATCGGCACGGCTTGGGACATGGTATTGACCAGCACCACAAGTCCGTTTTGCGAGGGGGAAATTCGAGATAGGATGACGGTCCCATCAACAACCTCACCAAAGGGCGAAGAGTGCCGTTAGACTACATCTATTATCGCAGCATTGCAAGTTCTAGTGTAACATCAAATGAGCAAGATGTTAACCATACATCACATAAATTTCAATGACTCAAGGGGGCCAATCAGACTCCCAGATGGATATAGGGTACCCATGACGTGAAATTCTTCTCCCCTACCTGCTCTCGTAGGCGCTCAACCGCCATGTGAAGCGCTTTCGCTGCTCGCCTGCTGTCCGGCTTTCCTCCTTCCAGTAGCTTGGCGTATACCTCTCCCGCAACAAGGGGCGCATCCTCGTCCTGTATCGACCACATCGTCGCTATCACCGTCGGGAACCCATTCATCAGCATTCCGGCAGCCAGGTGAACCGCCTCGTCGGGTAACGCCTCATCTCCCTTCGCCGTCTGACAAGCCGACAAGAACGCGAGATCAGAATGCTTAAACGACCTTTGCATGATGGTAGCCAGACTGAGTGCGCCGTCGTGGAGATGAAAAGCAGACGCCGTCGGGTTATATGCGTCTTGAGTGGCGTGGCAGGCAAGATGCACCCAGCTGTGTGTCTCAATCGCTTTCATCACCTCGTTGATAGTGGCGTCCTCGCCTTCCAGCTGCGTATACCGGATATTTTGAGCTTGTTCCTTGATGCGCTTGAGCTCTTCTGACGTATTCGGTAAAGGCTCAAAGCCAGGGGTACTTGCTTGACCTACGGTCAACAGCCCTCCAAACTCGCCCTCACTATCGCGTCGATCTGGGGTCAACAAGGCACCTAAAGTCGGAGTGTAGGACGATATTACGTAGTTGTATGCCCGTGAGTGTGGCTTACTGTAGCAGCCAGCTGCGTGAAGTGGAAGGAACGCTAGATGCCCTGTGGTACACCATGTGATGCGGGGTAGTTCATCTACCGGGGCATTTTCCTGAAGCCGATATATCAGGCGATACCGGCATAGCAAGTAAATAAACTACTCACCATGTAACCAAGAGCCTGAAATATTGGCTGAACAACGTCTGACCATAGGAGGGACAGGACACTCTCGAACGCGTCCCCTCGATTGAGTTGCTCCGCTTGTACTACACCACG
Organism: Ceratobasidium sp. C01; assembly: GCA_025200755.1. Taxonomy (NCBI): domain Eukaryota; kingdom Fungi; phylum Basidiomycota; class Agaricomycetes; order Cantharellales; family Ceratobasidiaceae; genus Ceratobasidium; species Ceratobasidium sp. C01. The sequence goes on along the minus strand of JANWGL010002334.1, from coordinate 7,659 downwards.
CTCGCGGACGCCCTTTCGCTGCAGAGAGCGCTTCATCTGATTGTATGCGGCGACCGCCTTCCTATCGGAAAAGCTGGGAAGGGGAATATGGACGATCTCATCCGAGTTCGAGCGCAGAACGAGAGCATCGCATCTACTCCAATGGACATTGATGACGACGATATCGCCGAATCGAGTCGTCTTAAGCAGGTCTATCGCTCTCCGCGGATGCATGAAGGAATCGAAACTTGGAATGCGGCGCACTTGCTCCAAGGTTTGATCCCACTGTTCCGCTAGTCGACGGTGCCTCTGACCTTCTTGCTCGGGATCAGGCTGGCAGCTCGAGAACTCAGTGCTTGACGGTCTTCCTACACCTGCGTAATCTAGCTGACGTGCGATTTCTCTAAGTTTGCTTGCCAGTGTAGGATCGACCCGACTCAACTCGTCGAGAGGCGTACGAAGATTTCCTATTTGCTGCCAGACGATCGAACGACCTTGTTCCAGCCACTCAAGTGCTAGCATATACTCCTTGGATTGAATCGCCGCTGAAACCGCCTCATTCACACTGGAAGCGATATCGGGGATTTCCTTATATCGGCGCTCTATGGTTGTCCCTAGCCACACAACCTGTGGGAGAAGGTCCATCGCCAAGGTATAATTTTTTAGCGCAAACACCCTGTCAATTGGCATTGACAATCCTGCACAGAGTTTCGCAGACCTTAACCTGTAGAAAGGTCTTCCCGATGGTAGAAGTGCAGCTGCATGGGATATCCATATTGCCGAAGAGATGGCCGAGAAGCTTTTCGAGTACTGAGACTGCATGGCGAGGGCATTGGCTAGAATACATAGGATCATAGTTTGGATTGTATGACCCTCTGGAGCGAGAGAGGAAGCTTGACGGAAGCTATCTATAGCGCTCTGCAGGTCATCCTCCCTGTTTAATCGCATGAAACGAATCATGTACGAGGTTCCGAGGTCTACGAAACGCATAGCCTTCCATACAGCACTGTACGTTTCGTGATGGACTGCCTGTGATAAGTAGGTAATGGACATATCAAGGTCTCCAACCCGGCCACGAGTGTTATACCGCTGTAGGAGTGCCATACTTAAGCCCGGAAGGGAATCCTTGGCGTGGATGTTGTTTGAAGCGCGTGCATCCTCGAAGTGGGATATGGCTTTGTCAAGGTCGGATGGGTCCTCCAGTTGGTCGAAGCGATGTAGAACAGATTGTGCCAGGCAGATCATGTGGCCAGTTCTGAGAGGACCGTTATGTGAGCTGACTGAGATAGCTCGCTCTTGATAGGAGATTGCTTGGTTAAGGTCGTCAAGGTCTCCTAGGCGCTTAAACCTATTAGAAAGCGCACGATGGAGGATATCCAGGTATTTGCTGAAATTCGCATAACTTCCAGGAGCGATCAGAACTGTCTGCCGTGCCAGTTGAATGGATTCATCAAGATCGGCGAGCTCGCCAAAATGATCGTATCTGCTGTAGACCGCAGTGGCAAGACTTCCCAAAATAACTGCTTTGTCAATATCTTCGATCTCTGACCCAGCTCCAACCGCTAAACGTAGATATTTGATGCATTCCTGGAGGTCTTCGACTCTGCTTAGATGCTGGAAACGAAGGAGCAAAGATGTTCCTAGGGCCTTAAGATGATTCGCCGGTTGCATGTCTCGACGAGTCCCAATTAATGCCTGCCTCTCGCACATGATGGCGTGGTCGATGTCCCGGACATTCAACGGACGTTGAAATCGTAGAGTAAGTGACGTGCCTAGCGCCTCGTATAATTTCGGACGATTTGTAGCGTGTGAAAGATCCGTCGCATTTGGAGGGGCGTGGCATATAGCCTGAATACCAAAAGTCAACGAACGTTCAAGGTCATCCATCAAGTTAGATTGCATATATCGACGAAGATATGCGTCTCCGATGCGATCGAGCATGAAAGCAGTGAGGCATTCTGGAGATAGGGTCATTGCTTCGGTCGAGTATTCGATTGACTTGTCGCTGTCCTCAAGATTGTGGCGACAATCGAATCGAGCCTGTAATGCACTGCCAAGCACATGGAGTACCAAACACCGGTAGTCATGGCCCACGGGCGTCAGCGTAAGGGCATTGTTCAGCAAAGTGATTGCTTTTTCCAGGTGCTCAATTTTTCTTGTGCTCTCGTATCGCGTGAAAAACGTGAAACATCGATTGACGAGATCTTGAGGCGTGGCAAATTCATCAATTGTAAGAGGTGTCTCATCAAGGCTCGTGCTGCTGCCAGTCAACATAGATGTTGTTTGAACTATGGCACCGATTTGGACCCGGGTGCGGGGAGGTGCTTGTGTTTGCTTGAATTTAGAAGGGGAGTGAGGATCCTGTTCACCGAAGACCTATCAGCAGAAGAAAAGAAACGGAGCCGAAGTGAGCATAGTAAGTCGGACCTCGCTACTGGTAGTGAATCGATGTTCGCGGTTCAGTTGAGAAGTATGGCGGTACTTTTCAGTTTCAAGATCTCGCAAGCTCGTATCTGTGCAAAATGAAGTTGACGAGGACGGGGGGGGGGGGACTGGTGGTATCTATCTGTTCCTGATCCGCTTAAATATGAGCACTCACGGACGTACCGAATATGTTCCACCACGAAGAATGAGGGAGATCAAGGCTATGCTATGGGAAGCAAGAAGCAGGAAGGCATCACCGATCGATTCGCCTCATTGGCGATTTCATGTCCGCTTTTCTCCGATATTTGGTTTCTTGCTCGGTGTTTGCATTCGCTTCCTGGTCAGCCGGGATGTGTCGAGATATCAAACGGTGTTTGACTTTGAAACGGAAAAATAGGATTCTCCCGCGGCACGTGATTTCATTCCGAAGTCTAATCGAAGCCAACATTTTGTCATCGAAGTCAACCACAGTCTTCTTTTCGGACTCGCGATGAGCTCATAAGCCACAGTGAAAGGGGCTTCCTTCTTCACGCGCGCCATGATTCTCCCTTTCGCGCTCTCGCTCCTTTTTTCTTCGGCGTCTTTGACGTTGGCAACACCCCATGTTCACCCACGAGCTGAACCCAACCAGCCTTCGAATACGCCTCGGACATGGACAGAAGCGCACGAGCTTGCTCATACCTTCGTCTCGAAGCTCACGCTTGAACAAAAAGTCAATATCACTACTGGTGTTGGATGGGAGGTCGGGAGGTGTGTCGGGAACATCGGGGCGATGCCCGAAGTTGGATGGCCTGGGCTTTGCTTGGAGGACAGTCCGCTTGGCATTCGATTCGCGGATCGTGTGACGGCATTTCCTGCTGGGATCAATGCGGCCGCTACGTGAGTTGCTATTTTTCATTTGACGAACATGCGAGGTTAATCTGTGTTTTGATAGTTGGGATCGCGACCTGATTCGGAAGCGTGGAGAGGCGATGGGAAAGGAGTTCAGAGGCAAGGGAGTGCATGTTGCACTTGGACCGATGATGAATCTTGGTCGGGTTGCTGCTGGGGGACGCAACTGGGAAGGCTTGTAAGTGATTTTCACCCCGGCTTATCGTCTGCTGATGGGTTATCTAGTGGTGGTGATCCGTATCTTTCTGGCGAGGCTGCATACGAGACCATCATCGGAATACAGAACCAAGGGGTTCAAGCCTGGTATGTGTACTAATCTCATTTATAGTACTCTACTGACATCCGAGAGCAGCGCGAAACACTACATTAACAAGTACGTTTCCAACAATCTACATCTATCTAACCTAATTCGATTCTGACCTCCCGTCGTCGTAGTGAACAAGAGCATTATCGCACAACATCTTCGTCAAACGTCGACGATCGCACTCAACACGAGCTTTACGCCCATCCGTTTTTGAGGAGTGTTATGGCGGGTGTCGCGAGTATCATGTGTTCATACAGTGCGTAATTCTTTTCTTACCCATAATTTCTCTTCCTTCCCCGCTTTTCGCTTCGTCGATTATAACTAAATTGCTTTGTGTTTTGTAGATCTGGGTAAGTCCTTGCTGCCTAATGTAGCCCCTCCCTCAAATTAATTCTTTCACTTCGACAGTAAACGGCACCTGGGCATGCGAAAACGACAACGCGCTCAACCAGGTTCTCAAACACCAAATGGGCTTCCGAGGATGTCAGTACTTCTTTCTCCCATTTTCACGGAGCCGAAACTGATTTCTCCATTTTAATCTACTTTATTTCAATTTCAACTTCAACTTTGTGCGGAGTGTAGATGTCATGTCTGATTGGCAGGCGACACATTCGACGATCTCGGCCGCGAGAGGATTGGATGTACGTTTTCAAATATATTGAACCAAGCTTCTTTGTGTTGATCTGCGTATTGTATTGCAGATGACGATGCCGGGAGATGTGACGTTTTACTCGGGCGATAGTTATTTTGGTGGGAATTTGACTTCGTCTGTACAAGATGGGACGATTTCGGAGGATAGAGTCACGGTTCGTTTATGTCTATTCATTCCGATTGGTATGGAATTCTGATTATCTTCCTGTCGTTGTTGCTTTCATTTCGTTCCACATATTCCCTTCGACTCCCTCAATGCCAAAATTCGTACGTTTTCGTTCATATTTTAGGATATGGCCGAACGTATCGTCGCGGCGTGGTATCTCCTTGGACAAGACGAGTCTTTCCCTGACGTAAACTTCGATGCGTTCCGGCCGCAGGATCCGTTTAACAAGCATATCGACGTTCAAGATGATCACTACAAGTGAGTTATAGTGAGCTCGTTCGATCGAAATAGACGATCGGGCGTGAAATCCATGAGTTACTAACTTGTTTCGGACAGACTCGTACGTGAGATGGGTGCCGCTTCGACTGTGCTGCTCAAGAACGTGAACGAGGCTTTACCATTGAAGAAGCCGATTACGATAAGTCTTATTGGTACGTTGCTTATAAACAATGATATAAGATTGTATGCTTACAAGGTTGGTCGTATTATTTCAGGTTCCGACGCTGGTCCCGCGAAGCGCGGTCCGAATGGATATGCTGACCGTGGTGGGATTGACGGAACGCTCGCGATGGGCTGGGGATCCGGTACTGCGGATTTTCCGTATTTGATCTCTGTAAGCACTCCTTCCCCTCGCACACAGACTATTTGACTTATTTTATTTTATGGGTGGTAGCCTCTCGAAGCAATTCAACAGCGTGCCAAAGAGGATCACACGACCATTGGATGGTGGTTGAATGATTGGGATTTGGCCGGCGCTGCGAAGGCTGCTGCCAACAAGGATGTTGCTGTTGTGTTTATCGCAAGTGATTCGGGCGAGGATTACATTACTGTTGATGGAAATGAGGGTGACCGGTGAGTTTTCTGCCTTAACTTACTCGGACTTGGGCTGATGGATTTGAGGTAGAAACAACTTGACGGCGTGGAACAACGGAGATGAGCTCGTTAAGGCCGTAGCGGGTGCGAATGCCAACACGGTCGTTGTCGTTCATTCAGTCGGACCATTGGTTTTGGAGCCGTGGGTCGATCATCCTAACGTTACAGCTGTAGGTACTATTATCGCTCTCGTTTTATTCATCATTAACTGATTGTATGCGGTATAGATCCTCTGGGTTGGTCTCCCTGGTCAGGAATCCGGAAACTCGCTCGTCGACGTGCTGTATGGCGATTACAACCCCTCGGGGAAGCTCCCGTATACGATCGCGCGCGCTGCCGAGGACTATTCTGCGCAAGTGGTGTACCAAGACTCGAGCATAGAGCCGCAGATCCCGTACTCGGAGGGATTGCTCATCGATTATCGGTGGTTCGATGCCGTGGGTACCTTTCGCTAGACCATGTTTGAAGGGTATTGACGTTATATTCGGTAGAAAAACATTACTCCTCGGTACGAGTTTGGTTTCGGCATGTCGTATACCAAATTCGAGTACTACGGGCTGGAGGTCCAGAGGGCTGATGCGATCATGGCGAGCGAGCTTATCTGGTGGGACGGAGGAGTGAGTGGGAATAAGACTGGAGCATCGACTGAGACTTGGTAAGCATATATCTTGGTTATCTTCAAGCACTTTACTAACAACACCTCAAGGCTCCACGAACCACTTTTCGTAGTCTCTTTCACAAT
>JANWGL010002333.1:0-18839 GCA_025200755.1 Ceratobasidium sp. C01 | reverse complement strand
CAAACTTTCTCAGCCTTCCCCGACCACTGTCGGTGTATAACTCTCGCTTTTTTCCGCAGGACGTGAGTTGGTTGTTGGTACATCTCGATTATGCTTAACCTATAACACCTTGTAATCCTCTTTGATAGGCGGTATGTGACTTAATTCAGAGACTCAGTACGAGTAAATCGTTTCTGACACTGGCGGTTTCGGGAATTCTAGACCGTGAGTAGTGTTATTTGCTTTGACATATTCTGCGTACTCAACCAATTACTTGGGGCTTCACAATTCGTCTTGACAGGCGGTAGGTTTTCATTATGTCCCACCGAAAGTACTGAACGCTGAGCGGATGGATGGGTCGCACTTTCATAGGGCGTAAGTGCCATATTAGTCGTCCGGAACGATTTGACGTTTATCTAACCTTACTTTTGCTCTAGTTGGTACGCAAAATTACTTTCATTATTTGCGCTTTTCATTGATCTTGGATTGATCGCGGGTCATGTAGTATGTGAGTACGCGATTTGCGGTTAACGAAGGCCGCTGACCAAACCTTTCTCTAAAGTTCGTGAGTTTGGTAAAAGTGCATTAGTAATTAGTCTTATTGTCTAACGCGTGGTGATTGGTTATTAGGAGGTGAGTATGGTTCGTTGCCGTCATTTCCGGGAGGAACTAACGAGCGCTCCGGTACGCAGATAGTAAGTATCAATGGATTTGGCTCAAGGAATCACGATCACTCAGCTTTACTTACGTCAATACGATTTCATTTGTAAAGGAAGTGAGTTAATTTATTGTGATCCCGGCGAGCTTATATGCCCATAACTAACTCGCCTCTTTTGACGTAGGACGTGAGTATCCACTTAAACTTGTAATCGCAGTTAGATGACTAAAGGTTACGTTCTTCCCGCATAGAATGTTGGTGACTTTGATTCTTGATTTTGCGTCTCCCAATCTCACGATCGTTTCTGGTGATTTCTTATGGCGACTCCTTCGACCTGCACAGCTCGTGAGTTCTGCTCATTGTGTTTCATGTCTGAATGTGCTGACAAGTTTCTTTAGTACGTAAGTCCCATCGATTTGATATAGGACATAAGTTAATCAACTCTGCTTCGTTCTTCACCATAGTATGTAAGTACCGTTTGTTGTAGCGTATAAAAGAGGTCATTGCATGAGCTGACTATCCGATTTGGCGGCGTCAATAGAAGGTTCGCAACAGAATATTTCACGTCGCATACGTCTGACACATTTGTGCACTGTTTGATTCACGTATAGCTGGTGGGGCTTTCATTTTAGTTTCATAATTCACCGTACTGACCTAGCATATAATCGCTATCCGTAGAACGTATGTGTTCCTTTCATTCTGGACCGTTCAAAATAGCTCCTGACATTTAGGCGCCCGTCGCTTCCTAGCCAGTAAGTTCTCGCTGGATAATCTCGAAGCGTTACTAAGTAAGATCTCCGTTTCATAGGGCGTGAGTATTGCGACCAGCTTCGTTTCAAGTTCTGAACTCATAGTTAAACTGTTTCGATTGTCGTTATTAGGATGTAAGCGCTTTTTAACTATATGCGTTATTTATACTTGTGTGTCTCATTTTGGACTGTAGGTCGTAGGTGATTTTACTCTTACTTCACGTTACCTTTCTAAAGAATACCGCTTGGATCTGGATACAGATAGTAAGTCCTAGTGGTTCAGTTCTTGGTTCTTACTCACCGGTTGCAACAGATAGTGCGTCTCTCTTTTATATCAAGTATGATTTTAGCTTGAACGTTTTGGCCTAAACCTGTTTTTTTAGGACGTACGTGCACCACCTGACTAGTTACATCATGTTGATTGAGGCTAATCATCAATCGTTGGTTAACGTAGGAGGTACGTCTGTGTTTTTTGAACGAGCCTTCATGATGTTTACTTTTTATCTTGCGTGGATTGTAGAGGGTGCGTGGGGTTACTTAGTCTAGTCTTATCTTTGACTCAGTCGTGGATTTATTAGGTTCAATTGGTTCGTGTACACGTGTAGCCACGCACTATCCGGTGACCTTATCCTCGTGTATGCAGTGCCCGGAACTGGAGTCCATTGCGCCATGGCAACCTCAAGAGGTATGTCGTCGACTTGCATTGCTAATTTATTGCTAGCTAATTGCCCCCCCTTCGTACAATCAGTCAACACTTGTTCGAGCCACTCGTCGGGTCCGGCCACGTGTTAGTACCGTATTCGGTCGTCCACAATTAGCATCTATCCCGGTCCGTCCGTACTCAATTCCCGCTATAAGCTCAAAGCTAACTCGGAATTGACACTAGAATTCTGTCTCATCCAAGCCTAAATCAAAAGGGCCTTGGGACAGGTTCAACGCCCCAGTCAAAATGACGCTAGCTGAGCTCTGCTCGCTAGCATTGTCCGATGATTCGTCTACAACCACGAATGTCATCTCTGTAGCTTGTTACAAGGAGCGACAGGGCGTGCGCCATGAATTCTTGGTAGTTCATATTCAATCCTCAGAATCTGAATCTCGTTGGATACGTCTCGAGAGAGCCGCACAAGCGGATACCCGTGATATAGGATTTCGACAATTACTTCAAAGTTCGGCCTCCGTGTATCCCCCCGACGACACTGCTATAGTTTCGCCCTCGCCGGACTTGAATTTTGGAGACACGAAGCTGATGGAGCGTATCCAGTTCCCCAAGGACCGTCAGCCTTCACTGCTAGTATTTGCTGGTCTATTATCCATATTCAGGCGCGAATCAGTATTTTATTCATTCTCAAGCGTACGTAGCACAACATTTTTAACGTAATACACGGATGAGATCTGACCGATTGGTACAGGAGAATTGCTGGTTCTTCTGTTCCGTGGTTATCGAAAATCTCTCCAAGCATTTCGGAGGCAACGTAAAGCCACGAAATAAGTCTCTCGGGAGAGACGTGAGGCAGCGTATTGAACGTTTGTTCCGAGAGATGGTCTCTGAGAAGTGATTTGTTGGTTGCATGTATTATTACTTTAGGATGCTCGGCGGGGTCCGACGTACTGAATGATTGGGTCCACTGGCTGCGCTGCAATTTCTTTGTACTGATAGCGTCTGTATTTCGCATAGACTTTGATCGTGCCCTTTGAATAAGAACTCTGAAATCCAAACGAGATTCGGGACTCATAAAGAAGACGTATTGTTAGTGGCACCATGCCTAGTCATTTGCCCGCTGCCCCACCCGATTCCAACATCGTTAATGAGGGGACATGCCTCGCTTGTCGCGGGAATTCGCGAGTACTCGCGCCAACCACACCATCAGATAGCCTTTCTATAATGAGTGAAGGGCATTCTATGCTGTGGTTGGCGGCATCAAATAGGTATCGAGGAATGCACAGCCATCGGTATGAACGGGCGCTCACTTGATGATAATAGGGGCTAACCTCAGCGATTCTAACCGTTTAAGTTCCACCTCGTGTCTGTAATGCTCGATACCGGCGGTAAACGGCAGGCGTATTCTACCCCATGCCAGGTCAATGCGGGTCTTTGATTAAAGGGGTTGCCCCTTTCCGCCCACACGTTGTGCTGTTGAGGCTTGGAATGCAGCATGCACTGATGGGTGTACAGGGCGTGGCTACCGACCGTCATTGTACTCTGTACTACAAATACCAATTCCTCTCGCGGCTGTTTGCATGCCCTTAGCTCCTCGCATTCGCTAGGAATACAGGCATAGCTGGCTAGTCTCGACTCTTTTTTTACGACACGACTCTTCAATCTTATTTTTCTCTTGTCATTCCCGATATGAGCTCCAACCACAATATGAACGGTGATCAAAATGCCACGCGCCGCCGGCATTTCGTGGAAGTTGTGACCGCCTTAGGCTCGATGGGGTAGGTGTTGCCTTGCTTATTATCTGGCTTTCGCTGTCTGATATATCTGCCTACTAGTCTCACGAAAGAACTCGACTTGCCGCAGCTAGCTTGTATTGGATCACAGAGTGTCGGAAAGTCTTCTTTGATAGAGGCTTTGGCAGGGGTCAGGCTCCTCATAGTATATGCGCATGGTATCTCATACTAACTAGATGAGTGACCTTTAGATCACATTGCCCCGTCAGAGTGGGACCTGCACAAGGTATTAGACAGGTATCTGGCGAGCGGAGTCTCATTGTTTAACATTTGTCTTTATTTAGGTGCCCTATTGAATGTCGACTCAAATATACGCAGGAAGCCTGGGAGGCAAAGATTATGATACGGATTGAACCCAGCGGTGCCAACTCCACGGGCCCAACCGAAGTTCCCTTCGGTGAGCTCGGACCTGCATACAAATCGGGCTGCATACATAGTACCAGTGCGTTGCGTCAGGTGGCCCAATTCGTGATCGAGAGTTGGTCGGCGCCCGAATCGCGCAGGCCCAGCGAGCCGTACTAAACCCAACTATCGACCCAAATATGTTTCTCAACGACGATTATCAGCCCAAAGGACCTTCATTTACGAACAATTGTGTGATAGTGGCCTTATCCGGTAGCGAGCTTTCGGACCTGAACTTCGTTGATTTGCCAGGTAAGTACCCGACGGACTCCTGTTGAACCTCATCTTTACATGGGCATAGGACTCATTTCTACTACTTCGGACAAGAGTACCGACGGCGATATCCAACTCGTGGAAGCCCTTGCAGCTAGTTACGTATCTAAACCAAGCGTATTTATACTGTTGGTGGTGTCCTGTCAAGGTTCGCATTCCAAGCCCCTGCAGTATTTTCATTCCTAACCTGTTTCTCGTAGCTGATTTTCAGACTCAGGGTGCCGTGCGGCTTGCGCGAGAGCACGACCCAGAAGGCAAACGCACCATCGGTTGGTCATGTTTCCCCTGATGCGTGGTTCATGGTGCTAAGTCCGTACAATTAGGTGTTCTCACAAAACCTGATCGTATCGAAGAGTTTGAGGATGGTGCATGGGTTTCAATGGTTTTGGGGAAGGAGAATAGCTTGGCAAACGGATGGTTTTGCGTCAAGTTACCCAGCTCAAGTGACCTCCGAGCGAAAATCACGCCGAAGGAGGCAAGGGCCAAAGAGCAAAAGTTCTTCAAAAATACAGCACCTTGGTCAGGTCTAGTGAGGGAACATTGGGGACGTCTCGGCACCACAAATCTTGGCCACCGACTGGGAGAAATCCTGGCATCTGAAATTCAGGCTCGGTTTGTCCCCTTCCGTGCCCTACTTAAATTGAATGACTGACGAAGGGCGCCACCGTCAGTCTACCAGCTATCCGTTCTGAGGTCGATCGACTCATCCGTGAAAACGATCTCAATTTGATGGCTCTCCCTAGCCGAGGCGGGGGCAAACCTCAAGCTGCGGTCTGCAGACTTATCGATACCTTTGTTGACGATGTCAAAATCAATCTCATCCAAGGCGACGCGGTAGCGGGTAAAAAAGGCTTGATTCAGTCCATGAATCAGCTGTACGATATGTTGCGTTTGGAGCTTCAACACGCCGCCCCAGTATATAAACCCTGTTTGCCAAGTGAGGACTTGCCGCGTCCCGAATTTCTACCAGAGGACGAGGACTGGTTATCGTCATCGCCATCTGAGAACGAATACTCGCCGGAACAAATCATCGATTTAGCTAAATGGTTCGTTGTTATAAGTCAATTTGAGGGTGTATTAATCATATTTGTTGCTTTCTACAGGGCTCGTACCCGCGAGTTTCACGGTGCGTAGTGCTCCCAGCAGGTTTCGTTCGCCATTTAGTTGAATGTTTCGCCAAGGTGACTACCCCTTTGCTGTAAAAAAACAGCTTATCGCGAGGGTGGTAGAGTTATGGCGCCAACCTGTTTATTCAACTCTGGCTATGGGCGAAACCACCTTCAAAGATATTCTGTCTTACCGTGTTCAGAAACATTTCGAAGCATATAGTTTCGGCGGTCTTCGGGACGCAGTTAGGTTGGCTTCAAATACACTGGTTTACTTGTGATGAATAAGGCTAACTGCAGATCGCAGGGATATCGTTTTAGAAACTTTGGAGTCTTGCAAGCTCAAGACTATGGAGCAGCTCGATTTTTTATTGGAGCAAGAATCCGAGCCCAACACTGTTCACGAAGGACTTTTCAGGAATTACAGGAAGCAATTTTCGAGTTATTATCAAGATATGTTCACTCCCAACTACGGGCTCAGTAAATTAAGCAAGGTGCTAGAACTAGGAAAAGAGCAGCTTCTCCAAACAGCTCTTGGTCCAGCCTTAGAAGCAGCGGGCTTGAAGGACATAGAACTCGAGGACGTCAAAAGATTGCTACCTCTAACCGAAACAAACCAGAGCGCGATTGAAATCATGGCTAGCACCAGTGCGCACTTTCAAAGTGAGTATAATTTTCACTAGTCTATCTGGATTCATTCAATAAACCTGCATATCGGGTAGTCTCCTATCGTCGCTTTTCGGATAACGTTCCTCTCACCATCGACCAGCATTTCGTCCGAGGGTTTGGTCGGCATCTGAGAGATGCGCTTCATGGCGGACTTCGTCTCACCGAACAAGCACCAGAGACGTATTTTGAGGAGTTACTGCGAGAGTCTGAAACCACTGTCGCGTACAGGAGGGAGCTGTTCGATAAGAAAGCTCGCCTTAATGCTGCGCGAATAGAGCTGATGTAACACAGAAGAATCATGTAACTATTATGCGTCGGACTTGTCTAGCCCGCATTTCTTATATGTACTGTATCAAGTGTAAATCTACGTTTCGTGCTTCGGGGCCGGCTATGAGACGGGTCAGCGTTGGTGCCTCAGTTGAGCGGCTGGGCCGGGCTTGGCTGGCGCTTAACACGACGAAACCAAATACGGGGCTTTCGAACCGCTAGGGACAATCCATGTAAATTTATTGCTTTGCCCCCTGTTTGAACGATCGTCCCGACAGCTCCACTCTTCACATACCGTAAGACCCCGGGAAGCGGGACGGATTTGGTTTGCACGCCGCGTAACACTGGGAAGGAAAGCTCTTGTCACACTTTGTATATATGATTATAAACCCAGAGACCTATACCACACCATCACGAAATCTTGGCCTTAACTAAACACTGGGGCCAATGATATGCCGACTTGTATTGTTGATGGGGTTTGGCGCTTAAACCCCGGGAAGCGGGTCACTCGTCCTCAATAGTTTTTTTGCTATCCTTGTCGCGGTTTTTATGAATTCCAGGTTAATTTTGGGTGTGAATTCGCCCATGTGGTGTGCTTAGATACCACAATTGGCGAATGTAACTTGAACAAATAGTGCATATACCCCCCGGAATCCGGATAATGGGAACTGCTTTTTGGGTACTGCAACATGTTCTGGTTGAGTGTAAGTAAAACACAACGACTTTATTGGAGCTTAACACAGTGTTGAGGCGGTTTTATCTAGCTTCTGTGTCTCTAAAAGCTTAAGTATATGAGTTATGACGGGTAGAGCCCGCCCGTTTGCCATCATTTCGGGACTAAGATGTACTTAACTAAGATGTAAATAACGTACGAAGTATAATAACACGAGTACTCGCGAAGTCATAAGTTAAATACGAAGTTATAGTTGATGATGGAGGAACCTAGTTTCCCCTTGTTTTGGACTTATCTATGTCTTATTTACCTTAAATCTCGCAGAAAAATACCTATCAGAGATCTGAATAACATTTAGTAGCGACCAGAGCATTTTGTTTCAAGAAAATACAACAAAAACGAGTGTCCCACTTCTAGGGGGTGTCCCGCTTCCCGGGGTCTTACGGTATTCAAAATTCGGTGACTTTGTGACGGTACTCCGCCCTGACGAAAATCCTCTCCCAGGTGAGTGGTGTAACGCTTCGCTCAAAATAGCACTGATACCCGAATCATCAGTTTATGCGTTGATTTGGTGAATATTTTTAGAACGGACTATTGTTTTCACCTATTTCAAGCGACGTCCGTTCTAAGAACGATCTCACTGACTTATAGTGTGCCATAGGTTGCCCACATGGAAGACAGCAATGACCGTAAATTGGACCTCCCCTTCGTTTCTGAAATTACTAGTTGCAACGACGAATCTTCGACATTAGTAGATATTAACTTGGTGGAGGAGGGCGAACGTTCCAAACGTGAGTATCTAGGGACTCCGGGGCGTGCTTACCGCCACTTATGCTTGATCTTTGGTCAAGTGAATACGGATCCAGCATCTGGTGGCATAAACGCACCGCAGGACGACGAAGAACGCATAACGTACCTCGGTGGTATTACGGCGAGCTTAATCCGCCTTTTCCGGAGCTCAAGTAATCTAGCAGATCTTGAAAAGGCCATTGAATCTTTGGAAATCATCCTTTCCATTATCCCTCGAGACTTAAACAGCAATACACAAACTCTAAGCGATCTTGGAAGAGCATTGTGGTTACTATTTGACCGCCTTGGAAGAACGGAAGACATCGAACGAGCCATTGATCTAACAGTCTAGTGTGTGCAGGGCACCCCAACAGTGAAATCAAGAAGCCGAGACGACTTAGCAACCTAGAGGAGTTTTACTTGACTCGATTTGAGTTATTGGGAAAGCTTAGCGATGTTGAGGAGGCGATGATCTACCAGATCCAGGCTTTATCTCTGTTGGATGACAGCGACAGTTTCAATCCCATAGTTCTCAATAACCTCGGAAGATCCCACATATCCCGGTTTGAGCGCCTCAGACAAATTCCGGACGTTGAACAAGCGATTGCATACTTGGCCCATACGATAGCAGCTCTCCCCGAAACCAATGAGAACAGATCGCTCTTCCCCAATAACCTTGCGAACTCACACCGGCTGCGCTTCGAACATCTTGGCGAAATTTCAGACATTAATCTAGCCATAGAGCGCCAACAAAATGCTGTCGCCAGTACTTCTACAGACCATCCACAGTTGCCCGTGTGGCTTGAAACCCTTGGCGGTTCGTATTTTTGTCGATTCGAACGTACTGGACATCTCATAGATGTGGAACAATCGATGGTCCATCACGGATATGCTTTATCACTTTCGTGCGACAATCAACCATACACACATAGTATCTTAAATGGACTCGGAAATGCATGCCTAGGGCGTTTGGATACCTTGTAAGAACTCGACGACGTGAATCGGGCCATATCCTACCGTTCTCGGGCGATCTCGCTGCTTTCTGGCCAGCGCCCCTCCAAACCTATATATACTGTACCATCACGACCTTCGTGTTGCTTACGTAAAGGCGCCAGGCGCTTAGAACAGGTAGTGGGGGGACAGGGGACTGAGGCACAACGGCGTCGATTTGACAGGAGTGCCCCTCGTGGGAAGTCAAAAATGTCTTAAATCCTGTACATTTATGACATTGTGTCCATATGTCAATCTATTGCTGTGTTTTTCAGATCGATTGCTGGTCCGTTCATCGCTCTAAGGAGTTTCTTACCCGGAGGTCGACCACATATCCTTGGGTCCTACTCCATTTTATCCCTCGGGGCTGTACTGGGATTTTTTAGGTATGCGCCGTGCTGCACACGAAGATATCGTCGACGAGCCCTCGGAGGCTCTAAGAGCATGGCGCGCTCCTTCCCAAACCGTTAGCGACTTAACTATCAAGGCGTTGCAAGACCGCAGTGTGCGCTGGCTAGTCGAAGGATACAACGCTATTGATATTCGGCGGCATCGCTCGTTGGCTGAGCCGGGGTGGGCATCAGCACCATGTCGGTTTAATTGATGCATTGCACGGTAACACGTATTCCGTGTTCTGGGTCTCCTATTTCGTTGTAAGACCTCTAGCCCAGTGGATTTTGTCCTGGTGCCTCTGATTCTTATTTCCCACAAATCTATCGATCGAATTTCTTTCTAAAAATGCATAAATAAGATCAGGATGTTTCGGTGACGGTGTCTTGCGAATGGCATGAATAGGCCAAAGCAGAAGCGAGGTCTGAGCCCCGGAGCCGGGGCGCTTCTGGTATGTTAGCACTTCGGTTATCTAATACATTGCTTAAGGCTGTGCACGGTTTGGAAATCGGTTTCCAAACCAGGAAACCGTTTGTAAGGCGTGGTTTGTGGCCAAAAAACTATTTGTAACGGGACCCTAGGTTAGTAGCCTTGATTTGTCACCCTAGCCTTGAAAGGCTAATAGGTCCAGTCACGCAGGTGGCATCGATCTTCGTTTGCCTCAAGGCATCTAGCTACAAGATAAGCCTCTACCTCTACTGAATCCTCCGCTCGACTACATCCCTTCGCCTCCTGCGAAAATCTATCTTTCCATATCAATCCTTAAATTCAAATCAATATGGATCCGTTGCCCTATACTCCCAGCGAAGGGCGATCAGCCACGTTTGCAGAGGTGGCGACAAAAATTAGACGATTTGCTGGAGACTGGGCTACGGACGAGTTTAAAGATGCTCTTAGGGCGTTTAGGATGTTCTTGGTTAACGAAGAACAAACGAAATTATCGAAGTAGGCACCACGTGCATGGTTCCAGGGCATCGGCATGCTGATGATCGACCACTAGAGGCCAGCTAAAAGTCCTTCGAAGCCGGTTTGTATCCGTTTTAGAAGAATGTGCTCGACAACCGAACAGTGGTACCGTCAGCATTCTACCGAGCATGACGGAGTAAGTTATCCGTTCAGGATTCTCAAATGTGGCGAAGCTCATAAATGTTGGCAGGGTATTAGACTCTGTATCAAATGAACTCGAGTCAAAAGCGATCCTAGAAAGCGTTCTGGACGACCCGTTTACCTCAAAGGTCTTGGAAGAAGTAGTCAGTAATGCCTTTGAGGCGATAGACTCCCAGTTTCGGGAGATAACACAGGTAATCTCGCAACTTGGACTATTATAGTGCAAACTGATGACAATGGCAGGGGAAAGATGAAGAATCGAAGATGTATCGGGAAAACCTCCTCAAAGCACAGGCGAGCGACCGCAGGAAGATAGAAGAATTCGAGGCCATTGTGAAACAACCCAGGGAATCGCACAAGACTTTCGACAAACGCGTCAAGGAACTAATGGAAGAGCAACTCAAGGTCGGGACAAATATTTACAAAATAGAACTCTACTGAGCACCGCATATAGATCATAGGAGACAAATCAGGAGAGCGAACCCGACAAGAGGATGCCAAGCAAGCCCTAGAGATCATCGCAGAGCTGACGGGCAAATCCCTTCCACCGACAACCCTTCTGGATAGGGAGTTTGTTACAATCGGGAAAACAGCAATAAACCAGGGGAACAGCTACGACATTTTCCTTGGCGAGTACTTCACGGGTGAGAAGATCGCAATCAAGGTACTAAGGCAGCGAGTCAATCACGATACCGTTCAGAAGATGCATGAAGTATGTACCTCGCTCACTTGGCATTTCTAATAGCTAAATATAGTCGAACAGCGTTTTGCCCGGCGAACGCTGAACTGGGCTTCGTTACGACATGATAGTATTCTCCCATTTTATGGTGTTGGCGTCATGTCCTCGCCAGTCTCCGAAGGCGAGTTTCAGCTGTGAGTATGTTTTACTTTCACTACAAGCCATTCGCTGATATATATGAAAAACTACCGTACAGATATATAGTTTCGCCTTATCTACAAAACCAAGATGTTGTGAGTGACGTAATTTAATTTGACCTGCACTCACTAACCCAAATTTTCTAGCAGCGGTACTTGAAGAAATACGAAAACGCAAGTTTGCGGAGTAGGGTGCAGATGGTAAGTACCATTTTGCCCATTTTATCCTGATTGAATCATGCAATTAAATCCTTCGCTAGATATATGATATTGCTCGCGGACTGGAGTACATGCATGAGGAGTGCGGGCTGGGCCAAAATGGCCTAGTTCACAGTGCACTCAACCCATCAAACGTCCTCATCAAAGACAGCGGTCGAGCCGTCATATCTGGCTTTGGGCACGCCAAGGTAGGTGTCCACTATGATACACGCGAACGAACAATGCTGAGTTCAGGTGGACGAATGCTAGATATTGGAAGGATTCCAAGAGAACTTCACCGGCGATAACCCGGGCTATCGATATATGGTGTGTTATTGTTCCAAAATTCGGTAGTATGAGGGTGATGATTTAACCTACGGTGCTAGGGTCCGGAAATGATCGATGAGTCCATTATAACTGCTGGTAGTGACATATGGGCCTGGTGAGCTACTGTGGACTAACATTCTGATGTGAAACGCTCATACCAGATTGAAAAGGGCAATGACGAGCTTGGAGGTAAGCGCGTTGGTACCTGTATCTCGGTTAGCCAGTTAAATAAATAAACTCGCATAGATCCTCACAGATGAGCCCCCCTATGGGAGGAAGAGCAAAGGGCCGCAGATAATACGCGCAGTCGGTCAAGGTAGAAAGCCAAAGCGATCCGACCACTCGAAAATTGAGGAGTATTCGTGCGCGGACGCCCTATGGATCCTTTTCGAGCATTGCTGGGAACTTAACTCGGATGACCGGCCACGAGCAAGCGATCTTGTCATCCGCCTACGGCCTCTGCTTCAAGACCTTGGCCGAAAAAGCGAAAAAGCAGAGCAACGACCGCCGCCGCCACCAGTACCACCCCACAGCGGGCGGGCCCCGAGCGAACTAGGACGACGGGACCCGGCGTTCGATCAGGCGCCTCGACCTTCGCCTGAAAGGCAGTGATTTGACTAGGCTTCGAAGCCGATTGCCCAAGTTATCCCACCTCTATCGGCTATTTCTTCACGGCAATCGCTTGTTTAAGGAAACGAGCTGGGGAATACAACTCATCCAGCCGTTCTAGGGCTGCCAGAGCAGTGATTGAAGTCTATATTGATGCATGATATATTTAACTTTGTTGTATTCTTAAGAAGATGTGAATGAAATTTCGCGTCTGACTACCGCCTGGATCGTAAGACGCAGTGCCAGTACAGTAATCGTGTAGGCCCTGGCGGAGAGGGGGGTGCATGCACGGGCCAGACTTGTTGACCAATCCCCGAGTTCGCAATCCGAACTTCCAAACCGAGAGTATGGTTTCAATCTGCAACCTGCGGAAGAAATGAAAATAATACTGAGCCGCAGATGGAGGTCGGAGGAGTCACGTGCGGTAGCACCGCCACATACCATCTATGCACCACCACCACTCTACCTGAACCCGTTGTTCGTGTTCCGCTTTATTTTCTTTCCCACCCTCTGGCCTGTAGAGAGCTCAAACTGGAGCGATCTAAACAAAGCGCGTAAGGCGCGTCCGCTCAGCTGAAGTGGTCAACTACTGTATAAATGTATCTACCTAAACAAAGCGCGTAAGGCGCGTCTAGACAGGTGTGAGATAGGTACATGAATCAGAAGGGAGAGAGAAACGTACCCGCTCAGCTGAAGTGGTCAACTGAGGGGCAATGTATCCGAGAAGGGAGACTTTATAGGGAGCCCGTATCCGGCGATCCGAAGCAAGACACCGACGCGTCGCGTAACCTCGAATAGGGGGCATGTATGCTCGAACGGGACGGGCGCTTAGCTAAGACCAAACAGTGACACATAGACCCCGCATAACATGGCCGCTACATTCAGGGCTGGCCGCCCACCTCGAGCTCTCTCGCTCGACCAGGCAGCCCCGGTCACCATCCAGCTACTTCGTTGCTCGGATTCTCCCAAAGTACGCCGGTCTGAATGGATATTTCCAAGTTACATACACACATATATATTAGTTACACTCATTCGACTATACGGAGGCTCAGTTGCCCATTCAGAGATTGGGGACACCTTCAATGTGAGCCTAACCCTATCATCCTGCCAATGAGAAAGCACAGTGAACCTGTCACAACTGATCATGGTCGACCTTCCTAATATTGCCCTTCCCGTTCTATCTATAAAACTGATGTTGGATGCACAGGGAAATTTAACAGGAACCATTTAGGGAACATGAAGTTAGGTTTTGAGCGATGCAAGCCGGCCCGAGGCTTTCGAATCGGAGAAAACCCCTGATGTAAACTTGGAAGTGTGGTGTGGCTCTTCGTGTGCCTGGGCAAGGGTGTCGAGGTCAGGTGTTTCGTGTGCGGAGAAGTTGAGCCGTGGGCGTGACCTCGTCACGAAAGTCACAAACAGTGATGGTAATATCCACCATACTTCCGTCGCTAATCACAGCACTTGTAAGGGTGAATTGGATGGTTGCTTGCATTGCGTAAGTCTAGAACTTACTACACATACGCAGGTACAACTTTGTATACAACAATGCATATAATATTTGCACGTTATATGTCCTCCTAAGTGGTGGAGAGTGAGCTCAGGTTGGCCGCCCAATCTCCTAAGTGAGAACCCGATGTGATGGCCGACCTATCAATACTCGATCAAAGCCATGAGTGTCGTAGGAGTTGGCACGCCATTAAATCAGCCCCAGATAGTATATATCTTCGGCGGTCAAATACGGTTTGCGTGACTTGTTCGCCCACCGAGATCCGCCTCATCGACGCAAAATTCATTGGTTTATCAACCATTGAACCATCTAGCAAGCCTCCTTACGATTTCTGGTGTCCATCCACCAGGCCCTCGATATATTCTCGACCCAGGCTGGTACAAACAGAGGATCGAAAAGATTAGTCACCGAGATGTTGTTCTTGGTAGGAGATCGATTATCAGTTGCCTCAAGGCGCCCAGCTATAAGATAGCCGTCTCACCCTACAAAACCTCCGGCTCGACTATACCCTTCACCTCTTGCGACAATCATCTTAGCATATCGTTTTTCAAATTCAAGTCAACATGGATATCAAAATGAGGCCATTGTCCCAGGCCTATACGCTTCGCGAAGGGCAATTCGCCACGTTCGCCGATGTCGCAACCAAAATTAAAGGGCTTTCCGGAAGCCACCCAAAGCCGGAGTTTGAAGATGCTCTCAGGGGTTTCAGAGCTTTCCTTGTTAATGTGGAGCGAACGAGGCTAACGAAGTAAGCACTGCGTACGCGGTCCTGGTGCATTAGAATGCTAATGAATAAACCTTTAGAGACCAGCTAAAAGTCCTTCGAAGCCGGTTCGTATCCGTATTAGAAGAATGTGCTCGACAGCCAGACAGTGATACCGTCAGCATTCTACCGAACATTACGGAGTAAGTTATCCGTTCAGGACTCTCAAATGCGGCGAAGCTCATAAATGTTGGTAGGGTATTAGACTCTGTATCAAATGAACTCGAGTCAAAAGCGATCCTCGAAAGCGTTTTGGACGACCCTTATGCCTCACAGGTCTTGGAGGATTTAATCGGCAATGTTTTTAGGGTGATAGACGCCCAACTTCGCGAGATAAGACAGGTAAACGTGCAACCTCTTATGCCATACGGCGAACTGACGGCAATGGCAGGGGAGAGATGACGAATCGGCGTTGTACCAGGAAGAGCTCCTCAAAGCACGGGCAGACGACCGCAAGAAGATAGCGGGGCTCGGGGTCATGATGAAGCAGCCTAGAGAATCGTACGAGACTTTTGACAAGCGCGTCATGGAACGAATGGAAGAGCAACTCAAGGTTTACACAGATACTTACTAGAAAGAACGCTACTAAGTACTGCATATAGATTATTGCAGATAAATCAGAAGAGCGACCACGACAAGAATCTGCCAAGCAAGCGCTAGCAATCATCGTAGAGCTGACGGGAAAACCCCTTCCTCCTGCGACCTTCCTGGATGAGGAACTTGTGAATATAGAAAAGATAGCAATTAACCAGGGAAACAGCTGTGATGTTTTCCTTGGCGAGTACTTCACGGGCGAGAAGATTGCGATCAAGGTGCTACGGCAGCGAGTCAAACAAGATACCGTTAAGGAGAAGCGCGAGGTATGTATATCATTCACATGATCGCATCTAAGAGTGAACAGATTCGGGCAGCTCCTTGCTCAAGAAACGCTAAACTGGGTGTCCCTTCGGCACGATTGTATCCTTCCGTTTTATGGTGTTGGGGTAATGTCTTCACTCGTTTCTGTGGGCGAGTTTCAACTGTGAGTAGAGTTCGTTGTTATCGGACCATATTGATTGATGAAAAAAATGATGTGTAGATATATGGTTTCGCCTTACCTACAGGACCAAGACGTTGTGAGTAACGTAGCACAATTTAATCTATATACACCAACCCGACTGGAATAGCGACGTTACTTGCAGAAATACGATAAAGCAAGTTCGCATAGTAGACTACACATAGTAAGCGCTGCGCTGTTCAGCTCTGATCGAATTTGTAAATTGAATCCCCACATAGATATACGACGTTGCTCGCGGGCTGGAGTACATGCATGAGGAATGCGGACTGAGCCCAGATGGTCTGGTCCATCGCGCACTGAACCCATCAAACATTCTTATCAAAGATAGTGGCGCCGCCGTCATCTCCGGCTTTGTATGTACCTATTATGGTACGCACGAACACTACACTGAGCTAAAGGGAACGAATACTAGATATTGGAGGGGTTTCAAGGAGACGCGATCAGCGAAAACTCGGACTATCGATATATGGTATGTCGCTACGTCGAATCCTTGAGGGTAACGCTACGACCTCCGTTTTCAGAGTCCAGAAATGATCGATGAATCCAATATAACAAGTGGCAGTGATATATGGGCCTGGTGAGCTACTATCGGTTAACGTTATGATATAGAGTAATAATGCAGGATTGCACAGGGCAATGTCGAGCTTAGAGGTAAGTGCATCAGTACTCGTGACTGGCAAGCTGGTTGCTAAAAGGAACTCGGGAAGATCCTCACTGATGAACCCCCTTACGGTAAATCTGCCACCGTGCCACATATTATACGCGCAGTCGATCAAGGGAGAAACCCGAAACGAGCTCACCA
The DNA here is from genome assembly GCA_025200755.1 of Ceratobasidium sp. C01. Taxonomy (NCBI): domain Eukaryota; kingdom Fungi; phylum Basidiomycota; class Agaricomycetes; order Cantharellales; family Ceratobasidiaceae; genus Ceratobasidium; species Ceratobasidium sp. C01. The sequence continues at coordinate 2,197 of JANWGL010002333.1, read as the reverse complement.
CCCGAAGATCGAACAATGCACAGGTTCGGATGACCTGTGGCAAATATTTGAGCATTGCTGGAACCCCCGCCCCAGCCTCCGGCCAAGGGCGGCCGAAATTGTGTCTAGAATGCAAGCACTCATTGAAGGTCTTAGAATCGCGAGCCAAACGGAGGGTATGAGTACCTCAACGATCAGTGGGAAATTGGTGGGCAACGATATTCCCATCAAATTGAGACATAATTGATCTTCAGGTTTATTAGTCAGACGCTGAAATTATTAAGATATTGGGCGAGCACAGATGTCCAGATGTCACTGGCCGCTTAGATTTGGCGAATTGCGGTCAATCACCTTGGGCGTACGGTGGTTCTGGCGACATATATACCGGGCTATTAACAAACAACACAAAGGTTGCGATTAAATGCCCAAGGGGAACTCTCCAGTCAAATAGCAAGGGTCGCAGCATAGTGAAGGTGCGCCGGCCAACTAACCTCGCCTAAACGTAAACTAACTAGCGGGAAAATCTAAAATAAAATACAACTACGGACAGGATATGGCTCAGGAAATTTACTTTTCGTCGAGGCTCAAACACCTTAATATATTGGAGCCGATCGGTGTTGCGCTGTTTCGCGAACAATTGTGTCTTGTCTCGTTATGGATGGACAATGGGACTCTTCCGAAGTATCTTTCGTCTGCGCCTAAGGTAGACCGCTATCAAGTGGTAAGAGGGCCCTAGTCTGAGCAGGAGGTTTCTAATTATATGTTTTTAGTGTACTCAAATCTCGGGTGGTCTTGCGTACCTTCATAGCAAAGGAATCGTATGCCCTCTACTTCATCGCACTGATATAAGTCCGTCCCTTACATTGCTTTGATAGATACACGGGGATATCAAAGGAGTAGGTTCATTTATCCTTCCCTTCCAGGAGTTTTTTCAACTTACACTCTATCAAGGACAATGTGTTAGTCTCTAAGGCCGGTGTTCCCAAACTCGCCGATTTTGGAAACACGAAAATGGAAAACTACACTTTGAAGTTTACGGGTCAAAATACTAATACTAGCTATACCTTACGGTGGGCTGTAAGAGACACTCTACTCACACTTGTCAGGAAATCGTAAACTTATTTTCGTACAGTCTCCAGAACAATTGGACGGAAGTGGGCATAGTGCTCCAGCGGATGTGTACGCATTCGGGATGGTATGTGAGAGGCGCTTCAAGGAACCAACAGACCACTAATCGCACATTAGACCATACTGGCAAGTCAATTGTTATACGAAATATGACGCAAAGGAAGACACCATGCAACTTCATTTTACCCTAGGAAGCATTTACCGGAAAACAACCACACGACAATTTGCGCGAAAAGGCGGTTTCTACCCACGTTTTGGATCGTCGCATGATCCCAGAACGGCCGACTGAGTGGTTACCTTCTGGGGACCCCCCAGCAGATAGTCTTTGGGTGCTGCTCACTCAGTGCTGGGAGTTTGAGCCAAAGAATCGGCCTTCTGCAGAGGCAGTTAAACGATCCGTACGTGACACGTTTATTTTCAGCACAGTTGTTAATAGTTTGTACGTGAACAGCTAGAATCAATCAAAAGAAAAAAGCGACGTAAGTGGCAATCCTATTCTCTCACGACCTTGTAGCTGAAGTGAATGTAGAGGTCAACCCCGGGGTATTTGGCTATCTCTAATCCAACGCCGAGTCATAATATGATGCTTGTGCACTTTTCTATTTATGTCCCTCAGGTTCTCTGAGCACCTACGATACCTATCGCTTACTCTTTCTTGATATTTGTTTTACGCTTCATTCCTACAACTTGCCTCCCCTTAGCTAAATTGATGCAGCACGTAATGTGCTAAACGATGTAAGAGCCGGCGGCGGCGAAGAATTGGATTTCGAGCATGGACGCGCCATTATGATATGTATACAGGATTTGATTCTACCGATCTGTCACCTCCCCGACGGGCTATGGCGCAATCCCTTCCCAAATATGCTGCATGGATATTGCCAATTACAGCTATCCCGAGTGCTGTTTCGTGTTCTATGCTGGTTTTGATGAATACTCGGCCAACTCTGCCCAAATAGAGGCTGGGAATATGTCGGGTATCATATCGCGCTGTTCTGCATCAACCCCTGCGCGTGTTCATTCGGTAGAAATAAGTGCGTATATGCGCTAATCCTGGGAGGTATCTCCCCCTTTTTTGCGCCCTGCAATGCAA
>JANWGL010002330.1:0-18875 GCA_025200755.1 Ceratobasidium sp. C01 | reverse complement strand
CCATCACGTTTTTGCCGAAGTGAAGAACCAGATTGGGAAGTGTGCGCACGGAGTCCTAGTCTAGCGCCTTAGACCGCTTCTGATGACGCAAGGGCGAGCCATGCTTAATTGGCGGCAAGGTATGAACCCGGTCAAGAGCATTACTTAACGTCATAGAACATAGCTTGTATTTAAGGGTTGGAACGTGTGCGCTCAATGGTATAAAGACAACGAATGGAGCTAGATTAAAATATGGGCCGATCGACCTAAAGCGAATGTTGCATAAGCTTAAGAAATTCGCGCATTCAGCAAGTACCTACCTCGCAAGTCAATTCACTTTTGGGTAACTCGTTCTCGTTGAGATATCTTTGGACAACGGTGTTCGTGCTAAACCAAATAGCGACGACCGTCAAACGATGTGCAACAAAAACAATGAAGGAAACTACATACCAGTTGGAGCTCGTCCCAAGAGACGTGTGCTTCAAAATGTTAGATTATGTCAGCGATAAATGCGTATCCACATACCCCATACGCATCCCTTTTCAGCAAAACAGCAGATTGGCCCAAAGCACCCGCGACTCGCTCCGCAGAAACTAGGGGTGTTACTGGATCGTACTTGTTGCCTAGCGAGTACAGAACTTAACTAATTAACGGAGGATGAATGGCAGAGCATGAAACCTACCAACTACAAGGATTGGGTTAGATAGGTTGTGATTGAATGGACCATTGTAACGTTCGACTGCCGGAGCGGGCCACCTATGGCAAAAAGCATCAGGCTGCCCTGGGAATTAGCCTGCGTATGGGGTCCAAAATAAACGACCTACCAGGAGCCAAGTTACCGGCGCCACTATCGAATGGGTTACTGAATCAATGATGTAAAATATCTTCGACCAAACCAGTAACTTACGGATATGAGACCGTGTCTGAGTAACATTCACAATGTACTCGAACACCTGCCGGGTCGTTACGTTGGTATTCATCGCGTCCGCGCAAGTAATCGCTTGGCTAGGAAAATCAAGGCTAGGGTCCGTTGAGATCGTATTGTTGCCCCGCGGACGGAGCTACGTTAAGTCAGCTCCCTTTAGAAAGCATAAGCATTTCACCTAAAATTAGATTACTCACATCAGAACTAGTCAAGCTATCGGTGGAATTGTGTAAAGCTACATAGATTCCGGCAAGATATTCCGCAAAAGTCCCCCAGGCGTCCGGGCGGTACATCCCTGCCCATATTTGTGCTACTAGGCTTATCAGATACGCGCATGGAAATTGGTATTCAACTTACCACGAAGCACTCCCGAGGTGGTAGCAGCACTTCCAGTTGATTTAGGATGGTCGTATGCAAGCTACAAAAACATGAGACCTAGTGAACAAACGAGCCCCACGCACTGACCTCAATCAATTCTTTTGTCCATTCACGAATGCTTCGACTCGTAGACCCATTTTGTGCTACCGCACATTTCGATGGTCCGACGGCCGCACAGTGTTGAGCAAACCCTTCAAAAACGTCGTCTGTTGACGTTAAAATCACGCTAAGTGTCTGTAAAAGATTTGGTAATGAAATATTGCAACGCAATGCGAGATGCTTACATGTAGTGGTGGTCTGGTCGACCACACCCAGGGGTCTAGTACGCCGTCCAAAATTACCCGTCCAACGCGCTCCGGGAACACTATAACACCCATTATAAAAGCTTGTGCGCCTACCCAGAACAATACTCACTATTAACAAAATAATTCCCCAGAAGTGTTCCATAACTTTGTGCATGATAGGTTCGTCATACGGAATGGAGATATAGTGGATATAGGGGGGAACTTACGAAAATCCCCAATAGTTGATAGGTTTGTTTCCCTCGATATAGTCGTGCAGTGTTACCATATCACGTACAGTAGTCGGAGTTCCCATATACTTGAACGTATTCATACTCTGGTTATCACAGCGCTCAAAGAATCGGAGCAGAGCGCTGTCCACTTCGTCAACGTGCGAGTAGAAATCTTCACGTTCGGTAAGGTTTGTAAAATCGCCACGAACTTCCAAAGGATTTTCACGAATAGAACCGTTCCAGAATTCTGTTGCGTCCTCAAGGGAGTCAAAACACTTTACTCGGGGAGTGGTTGTTCCAGTTCCCCGAGGATCCCAGCCTAGCGTGCGCAATGCACCTACTTAGCTAGCATCCTCCGACCAGAGTTTACCGAGGGGTTGACTTACTAACTATGTCATATTGGCCGCCTGATCTTTCTGTGAGCAAGGCAAGATCATCTCCCAAGAGCCATTCCACTCCGCCGTTCCCTAGGAAGTTGGCCATTGATCCGATGCGGCGTGTTAGAAAAAGTAAACATAAACGAACCTGGCCCTCCGGGATTGACGAATAGGGTACCCAGACGAGGCAGTTTGGTGGAATTGAAACGAATTACCGATAGTTGAGCGTTTCCAACCGTGCTATCATGGTAGTCCAAAGGGACCTCAACTTGCGCACATTCACCGGGCAAAGACGAGTCACCACATGCGGTCCATATGATACCCGAATTTTGGAAAGCAGAGCAAAACCCAAATAGCGAGCAAAGTTGGATACTCCGAAGAACAGATATTTTGGAGCAAAACATACTACGATCTCAGGTGTTTCGATTTAGAATATGGGAACAGAGATTAGTCCCCTAGGCAAATAAGAGGCGACCATTTATAGATCTCAGGGCCGAAGCGGCCGAGCGTGGAAAGAATGCTGACTAGCATACACCATCGAGACGATAGCTTCCAAATGTAGGGCAGTGTTCGAAGCCAACACCAGAACATTTAGACCAAGGAGTTGGTTGGCATAGACACAAGGGCGAAGTATATCTTGGATCAGCAATCCCGACGCTGTGAGTTATATGTTCGCTCTACACATTTCCAAATTTGCAGCCCAAATAATCGAGGTGTGGTGGTTGAGAAGTCCGATCTTTTCCTGTGTCGTCTCACGTGAGCCCCTCGGAGCGTCGCTCTTAGATGGGCCACGTCTTGATTATACCACACGCCTACGGTCCTTGTGTTGACTTGGTTTCGGACTCGTCTTGTTGCGCGGTTTGACCCTGTGATCGTGTTGCGCCTTATAAATGTGCCCAAAAATAATGTCGTCTCACGTGACATGCTTGCGAAGCACACTTAAACATCCACTTTCCCGACGCATACATCCGCACTGTAGCCGAACGCGTCAGCGGCTTACTTCGCTACTAACTAATGCAGCCTACAGTTTCTAGCTCTAATAATTGATGTCTAATTCAAACGGCCTTCGCACACGTATCTCTCTGAGATAGGGACGTTCCACTGATCGAAAGTCGGGGTCAGCCAACGCACATTCTTTAGACTGTGATGAACATTTCAAGAATTCGGGGCGGGAACTCATTACTGTAGAGACTACAAGTTTTGATATTCTTTTCAGATCACTCAATCATGTGGCATGCTCCAGCGACAGACACGAACAATCTGTAGGTCGTTTGCGACTAGACTAGTTCTCCCGTCCTAGGCGCATCCGTCCATGTCTCTAGACAAGATTGAACGATGGAGCGAGAAGAGGTCAATAAAAGAAGACAAGGCGGCACGATGGCATAGATCAAACCGATTCAGCGCGAAGTCGAGTGCAAACCGCTACCTCGGAGAGTCCTTGCGAGCTTAACCCAGGCATTGAAAGTAGATCTGTGGGCTGTGAGAAGTTTCTCGTTACGGGTCCAAAAAAGTACCACATGTCCACCATACATAATGATTCAATACTACCACGCCTCCGAAGTCATAAACTGAGGACGTAAAAGCCAATGATAGGGGCGTGAGAAAAAACGTGTTCGACTTGGAAGCTCGGAACGAGGTACGATAACAATTGAATAGGAGCATTTTGAGTGCTTGTGTGAGATCATCGTCGGTGTGAGCTGCTGTTCTAGCGCTTCAGGGCCGCAGGATAACACCGCACTTACAAACAATTCATTTGTTGCACCCCGATCCCAAGTGCTTCTATCCTTTGTTTGAAACTTGGTACATCGCCCGAAGGAGTTGACATAGTCAAATATGCGGTTGCACGATTTGAAATTTCTAGGTTTCACGGAGATCCCCTTTCGTTCAACTCCAATGTTTGGTTCCTATAATACTTCAAATAACATTAATACCGCCTTTCTTAGTACATTTATATAGCAAGATCGCTTTGCTCCTCGCGGGATTTTCGGTAACTCTCCCTAGGTGCTTTACTTGAACTGCGCCGATTACTAGAATGCCCACGATAGGTCCCACGTTCCTGAGTAGCTTGTTGTGGGCTTGTTAGATTGGCGAATCTATGTGGGCAGCAGAACGACATCTCCTTCATGAAGTTTAGGTGCCAGTTTTGTTACCCAAAAAGCAATTGACTGGATGGGCGGCCTGGCGCACAACGTGTTTGGACGTGGTGTGGTCTGGAAGCACTTCGTTCCTCGCATCTATGAATATACTCTCAAAGAAAATTTCCCCGAAGCTGTCTCTATCGCTCTACCGAACAAATACTACGACGAGGCGGGGCGCCTGGCGAATCTTTCAATGCCCGAGACCAAGACTACACACTAGGGCGTCATTGACCGTGTTAATAAATGATTATCCTAGCGCTTAGATTCAGTGGTAACGCGGCCGTATGTCTTTAAAGTTCCACTAAGAAAGCAACGGTGACTTTGCTCTGGTGGCTCCCATGTCGCAGAACGCCCGAAGATCAAGCAAACTATGGATCTATGAAACTCCAGACCTACGTTAATACAGGCAACCGTGTCACTCTTGCCAACACAGCTATCGATAGATCCTTGTTTCTTCCTAGGGGCGATTACATTCAGTATGACAACCTTCCCAAATTCGGTATTGTTTCCCTTTTACAGACACCGCTCAGCGGGGAACCCGTCATGGATCTGATACCGGCGAACCCAAAACTATTTCCGAAGTAACAGGGGAAGAAACCACTAGAGAGGATATTTTTATTATGGCGACCCTCACAGCATCGACGATGAATAGCCTTCAAGCATCGACGGGTCTCGACTTTAACGGGCACGACGGAAATGTCGACCCGAAAACATACGTCTCCGCGAAGTGCCTACAGGGGTCGTTGCTTACGAGGTTGGGTCCCTTCCGATGACTGTAGGCCACGATAATCCCCCCAAGCACTATCTCAACAAGAAACTTCGGATCGTCTCTGATATATGCGCTGGCGTATACGTGTGCGATATTTCGTGCTTTCCCTATACGCCCCATGCAAATCTCCCACTCACACTTGCTGCTTTCGCGCTTCGACCTTCCAATCACTTGCAGAACCCGTTCCACAACTACGCAACTAACGATGATTTTGTCGACGAGTCTGACCCTGACCCTGTTTTACCGGATAACTTGAAAATTATGAACCGGTCGGGTTCCGTCGTCAAAGTTGCGTTATCTAACATATGCCTGCAAATTTACCAATTCGACCAGGAGCGCGGCAAAAGCAACTAAGTCGGGAGCGTTGGTTCAGGCGACGGAGATGAGGGCAGCGTGGCGATTCAATCGCAGGAGAAGGGAGACAGCGGAGAGGGAGGGAAGGCTACTCGATATGGTGGTGGGGGCACCGAACTCGATGATGGAGAAGAATTTGAGTGGATTAGAAAGCATAGCATAGCGGAGAGTTTGTGTGTATACAAGTTGGATCGGGGAGCTAGGCAAAAGACATTCTCGCAGGAACCCGTTCTTTTGCCGGCTCATCCTGGCGAGGTGACCCTCATCACATAGGCACAAGCTGTCTAACCCTAGCTTTCTTAGGTGTCTTGGAACGTAGTGCGATGATAAGCAATGAGTGAAGAACTCGAAAATAATAAGGGAATTCATCCTAAGCCAAAATCAATTCAGCTTTTATGCGCCGAGTAGAGGTGTAGATTCTGAACTTTAGACGCTTTGGTGTCAGCCTAAATTAATGGTATACTCACCTTTAACATTTAATGGGTGTATGCGTGATCGTTATGTCAACCGATTGCAAGAATAGTATTTTTTATTGCGCATACACCCAGCCCAATACCCAGCTAGCACCGCTAATATTCCTCTTAGTGTGAGGGGCGTCAATCCCACGCCCAGGCTACCCATACCTACAACAAATACTTTGCTGACAGGAAAGTACACTTCCCGGTTTGATCGGCTTCGTACCGGGACACGTGGTCAACAAACGATGTGCCAGGGTACTAATATTCGCCGATTGGAGCGCTTTCATTGGTATTGTTGTTGACTTGTAGAAATCTTGTCAGGTTCGTTGGATATCGTATTGAACTGCGGACCGTACTCAACGGAGCCGACACGGTAAGCTTGGACGCAATAGGATACCTATGCCCCAGCATGTGGTCAGAGCAAGTCGGGGAGCACAGAAAAGATAGCCTACCCTCCAGACTTGACCCTGCCGATAGTCGCAATCCCAATACTTAGCGCACTATTCTCCCATGCAGCATGAAACACATCCTACATATGCCGCCCTGACATATCTTCCGCAATTAGCGCAATCATTTTCTTATTCGAACCATCAGCACCTGCCAGATACATCATATCGCGCGACTCTCCCGTTTAGAGAAGCAAAGGGTATCCTTCGTGCTCACATGCTTTTTGAAACCGTACATTTTACGACGAAATTGGCGTCCAGATGCTCCTTCACCGCCTTCTTCACGCTCGTATACACTGCAAGAACCTCTCCTTCGTGCTCCGATTAAACATTTGGATGTGGTGTCTGCCGAATCGATGAATTGAAGTAGTTGTGCTGAGCGTCTCACGACCGCACGAGTAACCAATTTAAGCATGTCTCGGTTCGGGTGGCGTTAGGTCGGTAGTGGCATTCGCGAAATCAGCAGGTCGGGAAAATGGGGGTCCTTTCGAGTGGAAGCACATAATCTGACCATCACACCGGCCTCATCCTGCATCGATATCCGTGGATCCACTCTCACAGCGGACCTTTCATTGATGCCCCTCGAAGAGTGTTGGGCTCGGCCTCGGCTAGTGCAGACCCACGTTCACCTTGATCGTTGCACCCGGGGATTCACCAGAAATAGAGTCAATTATTGGATACTCTCTTTATGGCTTGGTCCTCCGCAGCACACAGAGACTTGTATGACGACCAGAGACTGAGTGTCAAGAAGAGAAAGTGTATCTCGAGATGCGTAAAGCCCAGGCAGACGCGAAAGAACTCAAGGAAGGGGGGAAGACCGAGAGGGCGTCTAGTCTCTCGACTGCGACGACCGCGAGGAGCTCAAGATTGATAGGTGCAACAAAAAAAATGGCCTTGACCGGGTTCGTCAATCATGACGTTGTTGCGAGGCAAGTTTCAAGTCGTCGTGCAAAGAAGCTTTGCCCAAACCCGCTAACGTTTCGATCTTCTTTGGGACGAATATGATTCGATCGCCGCCGCAGTTGGATCGCAGGATTGCCGCTGGAAGGTGAACGAGACAGACCGGTTCCGAGGCCACTGTAACACGTGACGGCTTGTGATGACTATGATCAAATTCAGGATCCGTTTTCAACACCGTGCTCCGCTATCATGTCTTTTGGGAGCTCTGCCCTCCAATCCTCGTTTCTCGACGATTTTGATGAATATCCTAGAGATGAATATGTGCGAAAAACCATTCGAGGGAATCCTACACCGCCTACAGACAAAAACACCATTGAGTCTGCGCTTCCTTCCGACGTCGGTGCAAGGTTAGCCCGGATTGTTTTTGCGGAAACCCCCGGACCCTTGGAGGATGCGTCTCCCACGGTAAATATACTTCGGAAAAATGTTGAAAAAAGTGCGCTTATATATAACAGAAGGTGCCAGCAAACCCTATCCCGTGCCAATATTTCACCCAGATTTCCTCCATGCTGGACAATCCCGATAAACTGGACCACGGCGAACTCAACAAAATACTAACCGGACATGTTGACGAGTCCGAAATTGATCAAGCACATACAACATGCGCAAACTCTTTTCTAGAGTCTGCTAACCTGATTGCGGCTCCAGGGGACAATTTGAAGATTGACCCTGACGACACTTCGATCAAGCACAGAATGGACATCGCGATTTTGCTTGGACGGGAGGCCCATCGGCTGGCTCTTCTTGAGGCTCAGTGTCCTCCCATATTACGAATCAAAATTATCTTGAGCTTGGTGAATAACCTTCGTCGACGGTATCGATGTACCTCTTTGCTCCCTGATATTGAAGAGGCTATGCTACTTATCGGCGAGGCTCTTCAGTTTTGTACTGCAACTAGTTCCTTTCGTTCGGATGCACTTCGTCTACTCGCTAAATGCCTTAGATCTCATCGGTGTCAAACTAACGCCGAAGACACCGCCTGGACCATGTCCCCTAATCATTATATCCATCGTACCGTCCAGCTCGAGGAGGCGGCCAGCTTGATCTTGCCGGTTGATCTGTTCAGCCCGAGCGAGAGGCTATTACCAGACCTAAAGGGCTCAATAGGAGGACCGGCCTGCGAAACTGTAAAGACAATTCGTGCACTGGCATTGGTCCATCCTCACGAGCTTGGCGGTCGTCTAAAGCCAATCCTTGAGACTCACTCTCACCAACTTCATTCCTCACCACAATCCCATCGTTTCTGTGCTATTCACCTTGATGATATCGCCGAGAAGCTACGAGACGCACTGGAGGTGGACTGCAGCTCTGACTATCCCGATCCTTCAGCTGTCATCATGATCGAGGAACAAGCGTACGAAGTAGCCCGGGCTGTGCGACACGGCCAAGGTCTTGCGACATCCCAACTTGCGGCCTCTTTATGCCGTCGGTATCAAGCTGATGAAGAATGGACTCACCGAGATGATCTCCAGCGCGCCGCCGTATTCGCTATTCAGGCATACTACTCGGGATACGATCGTGTGTACACGCTTCAAATACTCAAAAACATCTATGAGACTCGGTACGAGGAATCAAAACTCGAATCTGATCGAGATTACTACGAGCGTTTTGACTGTGATCACATGTGTTTATTCGTTCCACAAGCGGCATCGCGTACTTCGTCCGACCACCCGGGTCTGAACAAATTTCTTCGGGATACCCCTGTTGTCCATTTATGCCCCGTTGCGATATCGCAGCAACAAGAGGATGTGAAAGCTTGGAGTAAAGGAAAATGGACTCTCGTAGTCCAGGGACACGCCGCTGATCGATCCCATTACGATCAAGCACCGTTCGAGTGCGCCCGCGCCCTACGCCGACTTGTTAATCACCTTGATCCTGCTTCGGATTCGGCAGAATTTATCTCTCTTGTAATTCACGAAGGCTTGACTTGTATTCCTTCCACTCAACCTGCGCAGCGAATGGCTTTACTTAAAGAGTCTGCATTGATCCTATCCATTCGGTCGGACCACCTAAACACCCCCGATGATCTCGACACTGCAATTATCTACTGCACCGAGGCTCTGAGTCTCTACGGTACTTGCGAAGACGATATAGCAATCGGCGACCCACCACACCATCAACTGGCGGGGCTGCATCTAAAACGTTATATGTATGGTGCTGCTGCTTCGGAAGATCTGCAGCAAACTATCGATCTGGCTCGAACCTCGTTAACTGTGCTAGGCGAACATGAAACTGGGAAGGCCGTTACAAACGCCCAGATGCTATTGTGTCAAGCGCTAAGACTCAAATTTCTTGCTACCCGAAGTCGCGCAGAGCTGGATGAGAGTATCAAATTCGCTCGCATCGCTTACGCGACTCAAGGGGGAATATTCCAGGCTAGTGTCGGAGGACTTCAGTGGAGAGCAATGGAACACCTTGTATTATCTTTACACTACAGAGGGGCATCAACCGGAGATCTCCACGACCTACTCGAAGTGGTTTCATTGACGGATCTTGCGTTCGCCACTAAATCAGATTGGCCGCTCATGCTGAAGGCTTGTTCAAAGGCACTCCTAGCCCTCCCCAGCGACCTAATCAAGCAGGATAATCTAGATGATGCCATCCGCAGATTTCGAAACACCGCGGCCAACACTGGGGTGAAACTGGAGCTAGCTCAACTATATTTCCTCCGCTTTCAATTGTACTCCGATCGTGATGACTTGGAGGAAGCGGTTCGACTCGTTCGCGCTCATCCAACCATCACAGACCAAGGATCCAATTCGAATATTCGAAGGGTTATGCTCTTCGCTAGCCTCCAAGTGGAACGATCCAGAATGACGATGGACCGCCAGGATCTCGATATTGCGTACGCGGCAGTGCACGATATTGCACAACATGTAATCTCTCGAGCGTCCAAAAGCAGGACATCTATGCACCTTCATATCCTGCTCGCTAGAATCCACCATGCTCGCTTCCAACTTTCCGATCTCGAGGAGTCTGAAACAGGTCATCTCGTTATACAATCTTGCACATCCGCTCTTGATTGTTACTCGAGTGCGCACGAGGCGGCTGAGCAGCGCGAACTCTTGGATATTGCGCTTGTGCGAGCCACAGTCGCAGGACAGTTACACCAGGCGGCAGCTGTATCCTACTATGAGTTTGCTATCAACTATCTTCACCAAAACGTGGCGCTAAAACTAAACATCCGCTCTCGCCTCGAAAATATTAAACGATTAGCAACTGGGGTGGCTGGTGACGCTGCAGCCTGTGCTATCTCACACAAGAAGTACGAAAAAGCTGTTGAGCTGTTAGAGCAGGGCCGAGGTATCTTCTGGCAACAAGCCTTGCAGTTGCGGACAGACTTGAACGATTTACAACAGTCACATCCCGAGGTTGCAGCTCGTCTGGTCCACGCGCAATCAGATCTAGAACTCAGTGGGTTCTTGGAGCGTACAGGCGGATTCGGTCTCGCAACAAATCAACTTTTCGCGGCCGAGTCGATCACTCAAACTCAACAAACATTGGCCGAACAATACGAGTCTTTGGTCAGCTCAGTTCGCGCTCTACCAGGGTACGAAGACTTCTTGCTTCCCAAATCTTACTCCTATCTGCGAAAAGCCGTAATGGAACGAGATAGTGCCGTCATAATACTGACGTTGAGCCGCACTTTCAATCACTGCGACGCATTGATTATTCGACCTGACGGATGTCTTGAACACATGCCTCTGAGTGGACTTAGTCCTCAAGGTGTCTCTGAGCTTTCAAGGCAATATGTGACATTTATCTCTTGGTCTCAACGTACGACAGCCCGTTCTGCGGATGCAGAGGGCGAACGGAGTTTTTCCACAAAACAAAAGCCGAGGGTCGGTTTAGAGCAAGTTCTTCGTTTGCTCTGGATCGATTTGGTGCATCCAGTTATGATTCATCTTGGGGCCCAGGTAAGGTATTCCCGTTACCCGTTAACTTCTCCTCTCACTTAGCTTTAAATACAGCCAGACCTAAAAAACCCTAGATCGATACGGTGGCTGCCTACGGGTTTGTTTACCGGGTTGCCCCTTCATGCAGCGGGCATATACTCTGGACGTCAGCGTACATGCTTGGCGGACTACGCAGTTTCTTCTTACTTGCCAACGCTTACATCACTCACACCGCGGGTCTCACAAACCAGCGAATTACAAAGTCCTGAAATCCTGGTAGTCAGCCAGCCCGCCACCCCTGGATTCAACGCTATTCCGTCCACTACACTCGAAGGCAAGCATATATGTGCTGCCACCAAAGTACCTGTCAGCTTGCTTGATCACAAAGACGCAACCGTTAAGCGGTTTCTCGAAGCTTTGCCCGCCTCAAACATTGTCCACGTTGCGTGCCATGGCACTCAAGATTCGGTTGATCCCATGAATAGCGCTATTAGGCTATATGATGGCCCCGTGCCTGTGTCTCGAATTATGCGCTCGTCGCTCCCCAAAGCGCGTCTCGCTTTCCTGTCCGCGTGCGAGACCGCGACTGGCGTCAACAGTCTGCCAGACGAGGTGTTGCACTTGAGCGCGGCTCTTGTGTTCGCCGGGTTCAGGAGTGTAGTAGGAACGATGTGGTGATATTGTTTTCAATGCTGTTCGTATAATTTTCCTGACAACTGAATAAACAGGTCAATTCAAGACGAGGACGGCCCTATCGTTGCCAAGCTCTTCTATGAGTGCATCTCGCGTCGGCTTGAAGACGGCTGTCTTGACAGCGTAGATAGCTCTCGTGCTCTTCATGACGCAATCATTGAGCTTAGAGATACAGGTGTATCGTTTATGAGATGGGTCCCATTTGTTCACATAGGTGGCTAGCCGAGGCAATTGCTGCACGACGCGTAATTTTATCAATAGTCGATTCTTCCAATGGCATGTGTGAACGAATAAATCCAAGCCGATGTGTATTTGTGTGATGAGTTTCTACATCCTACTCGTACGCTGCTTGGAATATACAGAAATACCATAATGTCCCTGGGTGGGATCGAGGGGTATCAAGGAAACCTGTCCCCGTCTGCTCGCGGTGAACCCCTAGCAATATGCTCAAGGGGCTGTACGTCAGCCGACAGACGCCGAGCACGAGAAACGAACCCCGATGGGCATGGCTCGGCTAAGCCCTGGTAACGTATCCCCCTAATTTTGGGCACGTTAGCTGGCAACTCACATACTTGCTATTTGCTATTTATGGAACTGAGTATCACCGGCGGCTCCCACCTGTCTTCGGCGCTTTCGGTCACGGAGAAGGTTATGTCGACCGCTACAACATGGGTATAAGGTAAGAAAGATGATCTGAGTGAAGTCCGCTCTGTCTAACGGTGGCGTCTCAGCACCATAGGTATCAAGATATTAATTTTCTTTATCAGTTGAATTCCGGAAAATGAGGTAGGCCCTCTTGCGAATCCTAGCCTCCCAGCAACCTCGCCCGAATCTGAATAAAAATTAGACCGGAGATACACTCCACCCAACCAATATTTCCGAGAAGAAAACAAGCTTCCGAGATGGAACGACAAGAACTGACAAATACACTGGCGTGAGAAAGTTGTCGATCACGCCGGTGCCGCCCATTAGGCTCAGAATTTGGACTCAATGCAATGGTACGATATTTGTATATAGGCCACCTAATTAAGATTACTTTGTTTGGAAAATCAAAGGGAGGGGGATTATGCGTTTCAGCTTGAAATACAGGATATCCTACGATTTCGATTTTTGAAGGATCAACACTCAGGTAAAAAGGATTATGCGATGGTGTAGAGTAGTCTTTTCTGAGTTATCTCCCTTTTGGAGTAAGTGGATTGAATCAGCTATTAGGGACGTTGGGCGCGGCCATTAAATGGCGGTGAAGCTCCAATATTTGGTGGAGCGGCCGCCATGATTTGGACGAGCAGTTTATAGTAAATTTAGTCCCATCCGCCGATATTTGGTGGAGCCTACGTCACTATTTGACCGCCATTTAATGGTCGTGCCCAACATTCCGATTGCTGAGAAACATTGCCTACAAAACTTCATTTTTGGCTAGTTTTGGTCCGGGTGCAAGGATGCGCGGACGAAAATGGGTTATGAGCCACCGTTCGTCTAAGAAAACAGGAAATGATGGCATCCATCGTTTGTATATAGAACTCGAATTTACACTGGTGAAGAAGGATTTGTAGTACCGTACCACCCGGGGATATGGACCATCCCCGGTCTTATGGGCCACTCGATTTTTTGTAGGTTTCAGTCAGACAATCATACGCCAAACTCTACATACGTGATCTAGAATCCTTAGTATCACCACTTGCAAAAAAAATCTAGTTGTGATACTAAGTTTAGCACTTGTAGTGTGGGTTTGAAGTTTCGAGGAGCACAGGAGCTGATTAGAATTTGAAATTGCAAACTCCCTCGGCGAGTAACTGTCCCGGGGCTCTAAACGCGATTCAGACGAGATTTCTTTTACACTGATATGGTCTTAGACGATTGGAGATTTCCTACAGGTGACCTATCGAGAAGGAATCACCCATCGGAGTTGAATTAGACGGGTGGCCCATTTCCCCAGGGCTCGGGCTCTCAGGCCACCATTTTGATTTAGGTATTTCTTGCTCTGCGTCTGACCGTTTCCTCTGATTTTTGGCATAGTATATGTCCTACCCTCAGAGGGGCATTAACATTAAAAATCAACGGAAACCGATCTCGTTTGCTTGTGTTAGGGCTTGTGAACTGAAATCCGGCCCATTTCCCCGGGGTGTACGGTATACCTGTGCAATCTATCTCCCACGGTCTCTGGGCGCCCATTTTGCGTGAGCGCCGTGATCATCTGACCGTGCAGTGCTTGTTCCTTTAGGTTCTTTTACAGGGAAGTCCGTGCGACTAGATCTACCGGATCTTAACTGCTTCATAGAGGTGCCGGGAAAGGCTCGTCAAAGCATTCAACCCAAACCGTTGGTTTGAATATAAGATTATGCGAGTATCACATGGTACAGTGTATAGTTCATATTACGATACTATAAAAGGCGTACAAGTTGAAGTTTTGAAGGACCTATTTGGCCTCAAGGCTAGGCGTTCTACGCGAAGTTTTTAATTTAGATTTGGGGGACTTCTTTTGAGATGAGGTCGCGTCCAAATACAGTGAGAAGGCGAATGGGAAACTCAGTACGGATTCCACACCTCAGAGACCTGTGTGAATATACTTATAGGGGCTGAATTCCCAACCCCGCTCAGATTCATTTCAAACATCATCACTCACCAACGCTCAATGGGGATCTCCGAGCGAGGTGTGGCCACTTCTTCAAATTCGCCTATAGCAGTATCCGGCCCATTGGCTCAAAAACAGGGGTCGCATAAGTAGAAGAGTATGCGTTGTGATGGCGAACGTCCCGGTTAAACTTAACCGCACATACCGGGAACGACCCCTAAGCTCTAAATGATAAAAAGCCTGCGAGACTCGCATACAAGTTCTACCCCTGCGAGGTATTTTCTACCAGGGCTCTCCGCTCAACCTGACTTGTCGTTTACATTCGTCGGTCTGCAATGGATTTATCGAATCAACGATATCGCTTCACCATTCCGGTCTTTTTGCAAACTGGGACATACAGGATACACGCTGGTGTTGGTACCGCGCCAACTTACATTGAGCTCGGTCCGGACGGGAAAAAAGTGTATGCTCGGGACCTCGACAAAGAAAACGATCGCCAAAAGGTTCGTTTAGTTAGTAAAGGATGGCCCATGTTACTACACAGTTCACATTCAACATATAGTGGCATGTTTCAATTCAAGCGACGCCTAGTAGCGGCGCCGCCACTGCAATCATCACTAGTCTCGATAATCAAACTACTCTGAGTTGGAACTCGGGGATTGACGGGAGCGACTGCAACAGCGAGATAACTATTCCAAGTTTCTCAAATCGTAAACGTTTGGATCCAAACGGGAGCTATCTTGTTTGCGGGGAGCCCGCGTGGAAAAAAAGCAAGTTGATTCTGCAGCCGTAAGAGTTTACAGCCTCATTCATATGCCCAGCCCCCCTAATCCACGTTTAAAACCTAGCGTCAACAACTCTAAAGTCCACAGCTCTAACGTCCACAGCTCTAACGTCCACAATTCACAATTATACACTCTCGCCGTTTGGGAGTTGCCGGACCATTACGTCTCTGTCAAGCATACGGTTAGTCGAAATTTTCAATGGAACCCCTCAACGGATGTTGATGTCAGAACCTAAATCTTACTCCTTGCATCTTGGAACACCCACTGAAGGACGATGAATCTCAGCTTTATCTTGTACCCGACCCAGCCCCAGAAGTCCCCACTCAATGGTCATTTGAGCTTATAGAAGACGAACGGGCTGCACCACCGCAGACTTTCCAGAGCCAATACTTTCCAATCACCGTGGAGGAAGCAGCAACGAATAGATACGATGTCATTATCGTCGGATCCGGCATGGGCGGTGGCGTCTTGGCACAAGACCTCTTCAATACAAATTTCAAGGTTGGTCCTCAAAACTCAATCAGCGTTTTGCTGCTAGAAAAAGGGGGGCTGGTCTTTCATTCCCATTGTTTCAACGCATCTCGTCCTAGCGGCCCTAGTGCTCTTAGTCGGCAAAACGACACTTTTTTCGAGACTTTCAGAGGGAGGTACTCCGTAGCTGCGGATATCGCGTGGGAAGGTGGTCCGATGTACAACCTCGGAGGACGCAGCGCGGCTTGGGGACTCTTTGTTCCTCGTATTCAACCGGAAGCCCTTGAGAAGGAGTTTCACCCGAGAGTGCGACAGGAATTATTGGAACATTACTATGACGCAGCCGAGCGTTTAATGAACCTTTCGATGCCGGCAACCAGAACCATCCATCAGCACGTTCTCGATCAGCTTAACATCGATTGGCCTGATGCGCAGCGAAACCAAGCAGGAATCAACACCGCGCCGCGTGCTTCCGTCCAATGGCAGTGGGGTCGAATAGCTTCAGAGTTTGAAGACACAAGCAACTTCAGCTTTCCCCGGGGGGCCTACAGCACGATTGATAGCCTGCTTGAGATTGCGATGACCCAGCAAAAGAACCCACCCGGCGTTTCTACAGGACTGTGTCATTTCAAAACCATTCTTAACACAGAGGTTCAATCCCTAAACTTTGACGAGTCGCGTCGCGTTACTGGGGTAAGCGTAACCCGGGCTTCAGGTGACGACCCCATTCGAATCGACCTCAAAAAGGGTGGCAGGGTCATACTTGCCGCCGGGAGCGTAAATTCTCCAGGTATCCTCCTCAGGAGTAGTTTGGGGAAGAGCATAGACATGGCTAGCGAACTAGTGAAGAATCGCGGACTCCGACTCGCAGACCACGATCTCCGCGTCTATTCATGCCGGTTTCGCTATCGTGACCCCGAAGGCAGGGCCAAATTCGGACCGATGAAGCTCCAAACCTATGTCAAAGTGGGCGGTCGTATCGCTGTCGCTAATATGGCAGTCGACTCTTCGGTATTTCTTCCAAGAGGGGCGTTTACCCCTGACGACACACTCCCCCAGTTTCTCATGGTCTTTGTTCTAGAGACGCCGCTTGGAGGGAAAACGGTTATACGTCTCAACAATGATCAGCCGCAGATCGCGTCCGAAGTGGCGATTAACAAAGCCGACGAACTCGAACTCGAAACCATGCGGTTGCTAACTGAATCGGCTATGAACAGCCTCGAGCGATCGATGGATATCGACTTCATTGGACCCAAACCCACCATACGTAACATTGAATCGATCGGGGCGGGGGCTGTCGCTCATGAGGTCGGATCCCTCCCAATGAAAAGGACGGCGACGAAGCACGTCATCAATGATTGTTGCCTCGACGAAAACCTCCAAGTGATATCGGATATATGCACTGGAGTATATGTCTGCGACAATTCGTGCTTCCCCTATTCCCCACACGCTAATCCCTCGCTCACACTGGCCGCTCTGGCGATTCGCCTATCCCGTCATTTGAAAGATCCAGACAGCCACGAAACGATTCCACCAGATGTCATCAAGGTCATGAATCAGTCGGGGTCACCGGTTGAGGTTGCACTATCTAACATACGAGTCGTCCGTCGAATCAGAAGGAAAACAGCTAGCGAGGGCGCGCAAAACGACGGGGACAAAGAAGGCGGCGGAAAAGAGGGTGGGGGCGATCAACGCATCGAACATATCGTCCCACTTGAGGCTGGGGACCGACATCAATGGACGAGAACAGGAGGGATCGTCGAAAGCTTATTCGTATACAAGCTGGACCGGGCCCAAGTTAAGAGGGCATTTCTGGATCAGCCCTTTATTTTGCCTGCTCGTCCTGGCGAATTGACGATTATCAGCTAGGCGCTCGCTGTATGAATGTTACTGCTTCTTGAATTGTCCGTGGGGTCTCATATATTGGGAACGAATGCTTGATTGATTGTATAAATGAGTATGTGAAATCATCAATCCTGCCCCCAGCTATTGAAGACCGCAGGTGTAATAGGTTGAGAACCTTTGCGTGCGCGACTGACCGATTTCGGCGCCGAAAAGTAAAACCTACCTGCAGCTCGCTTCGACGTGGATCTGTACTTTGAATCTGATGAACATCACTTGAACCGCGAGGACATCAAACCATAATTGTTGCTGGGTACCGTAAGACCCCGGGAAGCGGGACGGATTTGGTTTGCACGCCGCGTAAGACTGGGAAGGAAAGCTCTTGTCACACTTTGTATATATGATTATAAACCCAGAGACCCGTACCACACCATCACGAAATCTTGGCCTTAACGAAACACTGGGGCCAATGATATGCCGACTTGTATTGTTGATGGGGTTTGGCGCTTAAACCCCGGGAAGCGGGACACTCGTCCTCAATAGTTTTTTTGCTATCCTTACCGCGGTTTTTATGAATTCCAGGTTAATTTTGAGTGTGAATTCGCCCATGTGGTGTGCTTAGATACCACAATTGGCGAATGTAACTTGAATAAATAGTGCATATACCCCCCGGAATCCGGATAATGGGAACTGCTTATTGGGTACTGCAACATGTTCTGGTTGAGTGTAAGTAAAACACAACGACTTTATTAGAGTCTAACACAGTGTTGAGGCGGTTTTATCTAGCTTCTGTGTCTCTCAAAGCTTAAGTATACAAGTTATGACGGGTAGAGCCCGCCCGTTTGCCATCATTTCGGGACTAAGATCTACTCAACTAAGATGTAAATAACGTACGAAGTATAATAACACGAGTGCTCGCGAAGTCATAAGTTAAATACGAAGTTATAGTTGATGATGGAGGAACCTAGTTTCCCCCTTGTTTTGGACTTATCTATGTCTTATTTACCTTAAATCTCACAGAAAAATACATATCAGAGATCTGAATGACATTTAGTAGCAACCAGAGCATTTTGTTTCAAGAAAATCCAACAAAAACAAGTGTCCCACTTCTAGGGGGTGTCCCGCTTCCCGGGGTCTTACGGTATCGCCGGATGCACCTGAAGCGCACTCAATCTCCCAACACACGTGTATGCGCCGCTCTTCACCGAGATACGCAAAACGGAATCTTCCTCATCGTATTATAAAACGCACCCATCCGACACATAATTAAACCACTAGGCTATGAGGAGGAAAGTGTATAAATCACCTTGCTCCAAGG
>JANWGL010002329.1:0-12632 GCA_025200755.1 Ceratobasidium sp. C01 | reverse complement strand
ACAAATGTGCAGAATGTCTGGGGCTATAATTTCCAGCAAAGATCGCGCTGATTGGACCAAAAGTGAAGGAGCAATGGGTAAAATGGTTGATAGAATCCGCATTCTTATCACAAGCTTGATTGTATCTGGACACCAAGCGCAATGTCGGAATCTAAATGGATTGTGAATATCCCCTTCATATGTTACAGAATATCTTTCTTTTCGGAAAGAACACTTCGACTTTTCAATATCAGACGTATCGGTTTTTGAGCCGCGAACGGGCTCACCGGGAATACGCTTCGGATTTCTTCACTTTGCCTTACCGAGTACTACGTGCCTTGAGGACGGGGTGAGAAGTTTATATCGAGTTATCTACGGTATGAGACAACGATATTGACAGCTGATAGCCGTGTGGGTTGCGTGATGGGGGATCTCCGTTACGATTGTTGGAGCAACAGCGAGGCATCAATCGGGGCTCCAGAGCGTATGGGAGACTCGTGGTTCGGGTGACTATGCCCACATTTAGTGGGACGTAAGGTTAATACAAGCAATGACCCATTTTCGACCGGGCCCATTTTTGACCCATTTCCGACCGACACCTGGTTTTCTCAAGAACGGTCCAGTTGAAAATTCAGCCAAAATATAGGTGTACCAAAGATGCTGACACCATCATAATAGGACAATATGGGTGTCATACAGGTTGTGTGGACGGGATAAGAGGGCATACAACCAGGTGTTTAGGTGGTAGTTCGACGATCGTCAGACCTTCGGACGTTTCCGGTTAGCAGTAAGATCATATGATTTCTGCGAGAAGCTTGCTCCAGGCACTCGTTATGTCTCAATCCCTATATATTGTACTATCCACGCTCATTTTGTTAGCTCTGTGGACATGTATGCTGCAGTATGGGGGTGAAAATCGAGCCCGGAACTGACCGATCCGTCGGGGGTGGGACCAGAAGAGATGCGAGGCTGTTCTCGATTGGTTAGGCCAAGGCGATCCGGCTGAATTTGTTCCGGTCCGGTAAAGTCCGATGGCGGTCGTAAATAAGTCAGTTACCTGCTGGATTGAGCGGGCCAGTGCGCCTCCAACACGGATTAAAAATATTTGAGGCTTGACAGGATGATAAAAGTGATGCTTAGGTACTACACATTCATATTCTCGCGACATGAAGCCTTGTTTCATGGTTGTACAACTCTTAGGGGTCAGGATTGGTCGGAAATGGGTCAGCGCTTGTAGAGGCTGGGCGAAAAATGAGAATCAGAGCACGAGGTGCGCGTACCAAAAATGTCTGCCAGTGCGAGCACGATATGGGGTAAGCTCGATATCTTAAATCGCGTGACTAATAAGAATATGAAGGTCACGTGCACTACAGTACATCGGGTTTCTTGTCCCGAGCTGACCCAAACGGTGTTTGCCAGAACGTTCCGTGCACTTGTGTAGGTACCTGTTTCTTTGGGTAGCAAGTGTACACAATCGTCTTGCTCCCAAGGAACTTGGGAGTGCTTGACTTGAGCGCCATTGCTCGATCCTTTTCGGTAAGCAAGTGATGTAAATGTTCTGCGATCCCGTTCTGTTGAGCTGAATAAAGGCGAATCTGTCTCCAAAATAGTACCCTTCAGAGCCGTGTGCTCTTCCCAGTCTTTATTGATGAATGTTCCACCATTATCGAAGCATCCACGTTTGATATTCCTGTCATTTTGTGTAGCTAACAGTGCCTCGAATGTCTTGTATTCATCTAAAGTCTTGCCTATGTACTCAGTAGACCCTAGACACGTAAAGCATGTAGCTACATCTATAGAAGGTACGCTTAACTTTTATTCTCTATAGATGTCATATGGGCAGGTCCCCATACGTCAGTAATAGTTAACCCATCAATTTCAGGAACAGTAGCGCACAATTCCTGCAGTAACAGCTTGATGTGTGCCTCTAATTGTATGCAGGCCTCGCACGGCTAACTGATGAGTGTTAGTTTCGAACAATTAGACTACAAACGCCATCATTGTTAGGGAACAAGTAAGCTATCCCAATACCTGTTTAATGATGTCGTTGCCCTTGAGCGAGGTGGCTATAATTCGTCCCGGCGCTTGTGCGCTTCAACAAGTAGATACCCTGATTATATAACCCCTCGAAGCCGTGTTTTGATCCACCCCCACATCCGCTTTCAACCACCATGGCTGCGCTCACTATAGAATGGATTTTCTCGAGCGATGGAATACGTCTCTGCCATCACCGGTATCCTCCCTCGGACGCTACAGGAATGGGATGTATCTAGTCCCAAAGCCGTGATCCTCTCCGTCCGTGGTTTTATCGAACACATTCTGGCTGGGCCTTACTAGCAACTCACTAGGAAATAACTAAGACTGTCAGTCTCTGCACGGATACGAACATGGATTTTCACTCCATGTTATAAGATTAATTGTGGTGCTCGCTCACGACCGACGAGGATATGGACGCCACACACTCGACACCGAAAACTTGTGCCCTCGTCCCAGATAGTTCCTTCTAAGCGCGTCCTAAACGTTATTTAATCGCCTCCGACCGTCTTCCGTAGGAACCCCTTAGTGAAATACGGCAAAGCCAGTTGAGCCGAGCAACGCGCCGACATCCCAACCTTTGCTCGGCGTTTTCTGCCAGCGCATTTCCCCCCGGGTTCTATTTCCTTGTTAGCCTATAACATGATTAATATTCTCCTACATTTGGCTGGCCGACTTGTTCACTCACTCCTTGGCGCTCATAAACTGGCTTGTCTTCCGAACCCGCTAGCTCTTGGGAACAGAGCCGTAGGGGCGGTCAGGAAAGGTAACGCGGGGCGGTCGCCCTGGAAGGTGCGGTATTTCGTCAAAGGGAACGACCAAAGTCGCCCTCTGTCTTTCGAGTAGGATATTTCGTTTCAATTCTACTCGTAACAAAACGTATCTTTGAATCTTCCTTCTTGGATTAATCGCCATCTCTTCGCCCATTCAAACGGCTAAACTCACTCCCTCCTAGCAGGTTCGTTCGTTTCCGCTCTCCCTAGTTTCCTAAATACTAAATACAAATTGAATTGCTCGGTAGGTCGCCACTGGTGGTCTTGAATCAAGATTCCATTTGAGGATATTCTAACTGTTCTGGCTATAGTTGCGGTAAAGCTGAGGTATGCACACCCTGAACCACGAGCTTTCCTCGCTTCGCAGCGTCTGACGGCAGGGTTCAAAATAATCACCGCTAGAAATCGTTTATTTGATCTTTGGCATTTTGGTAAGAGCTCACCTTGTTCCGAGCGCACAGAATTAAGCAAATGATTACCTCCTGGCTGGCGGGCTTGCAGTGCATCCGCTTCACGCTACTGCCCGAGCTAATCAACGCCACCTCTCTCCGTTGTTCGAAATGCAAGGCATGCCACTCCGTAGTGGTGAGTGCCATTCGATCTTTTGCCGATCCCGGATGTCTCCATCGTGATGTATTATTCGGTCAAAAATCTGTTGTTATTTCCACTCCCCAAACACCCCGCGCAACGGCCCGATAGGCACTTCAGCACTGTGGTAATTCGGAGGACTTCCTACTAGTCCAGGGACTTCAAATGCAATCATAGGGCGTCCATGTGGGACTTCAGACCAGTACAACGGATTAAGGGGCCAAAACCGCAACTTTTGCAAGGGTTGTTTGGCTCGCGAAGTCCCGTTTCGAGTCCAAATGAAGTCCATGGACTAATATGGAAGTCCAATACTAGTCTAAATCAAGTCCAGGTACGAGCACGGACGTGAGCAGGAGTCCAGATCAAGTCCATGGACTTAGCGGACTTTTGCGTGTGGGATTGGAAGTTTTCAAGTTAAAATATACGTATTTGAACTGGGTACATTGAGACAAGTGATATGGGGGTAGTATAACGTTCAAAAGTAGATGATACAATAAATTAAACAACATTAATCAAAATCGTTGCCGTCATCGTCGACGAATCGTGCGCGAGCAGTGCCCCTACTTGGGTCTACAATCGCCCATTGCCTCTCTGTAACCTTGATCCTGCCAACAACTGCGTACACCGTACCGATAGGGATGATGTCGGGGCTTTTCATTTGGGTATAAGTGACGACGGGGTGCTGGGGTAGCGTCGCATCTAGTCCTAACGTGTTGCACTCTTTGATTCGCAAGAGGAGGTACGGACACCGCGCGTCGGTCCTTGAGAATCATTAGCGCGCGTATGGTTCATGACGCGTCGAGTACTCACTGTGGGTCCTCGATAAACTCGACGTAAAATATATCGAGCACCTGCCCATAGTGTGCGACCCGAATTGGGACATCCAGCCGATTACGAAAGTTGGCGTTCGCGTCCGGTAAAAGGTCATACTACAGAGTAGCTAATTAGTAATAAAGTAAATTAAGTAAATGCGAGAACGGGAGACATACCTTAACGAACGAATTATCCCGTGCATCTGAATCTCGCCCGATGATGTCGGCGACGCGAACCCTATCACCATCGTTAGCCATCCGAAAACGGCCGTAACGCACGAGCGTCGTCCAATCGATCCGATCGCGCAATTGTTGTCCTCTCAATGCTCCTCCATATGTGACGCCAAAATACTTGGTGAATTGGTTAGTAAGCTGCTGCGTTACCCGAACGGTTTTCTTTATTGGCGTGCCAAGTATAAAATCTGGGACTTATGAATATAAATCGGTTAGCAAATATAAGAATGAACGGAAACGGAATGACTTACAATCATCGTATAGTACCTCCCGGGAAGACAGTCTTTCGCCAGCTTGAAACGTGTAGTTGACGCGAGGTTTTGAGAGTGAGCGCATATCCAATACGCGTGATACAATCTGCATCTGCGCGCGCCGCTGTACATAATTGTCGAGGTTCTCGTAGGGCCGAATGCAGTTCTTGATTGCCGGAACGAGGAGGTGTCCGCAGAACCGTTCCATTACGAACGCCCAGGAGGTCCAGGGGGGGCCAGTCCGTCGAATATAATATGGAATATGGAGTAGCGCGTGGATTGTCACTGGACAAGCTGGGAGTCGTTCGTACTTGTGTTGGTAATATAGTCTGTGAACGGGAAAGAATTAGCGTGTGAATAGAGGTTGGCGCGTGCACTTACTCCTCGTACTGTCGCACCCATGTCTCAACCATTTCTTGGAGCACGTCGACTTCTTGGCTCTTGATTTCAAGCGCAAGGCATTTGATCATGATCTCACGCATCAATAAATAATGCCTATAATAATCCGAGTTAGCGAGAGGGTACAAGTGGGTAAAATGGGGAACGTACTGGTAATATCGCCGCGGGAGTCGGTCTAGAAGTACGACTGGCGCGATGTATTGAAACCAAAAAGAATAAGCCTCTGCTTTAAAGAGGGTCTGGTCGGTACTGATATTCGGTAACGTGCCGACAAATTTCGAAGGTATTGTTCGTGTGGCGGCAGCAGTTAGTCTGCCAATGTCAGCCCATTGCGCGTCCGAGAGTTTATAATCACCGGTGCCTTGGTCAATCCACTTAAACTTCCCCTTCCAGTGTTTAATCATGTTCGGGACCAGATTCTCAAAGAGTAAGTGCATGAGATCGTATGGGGCGACGCACGAAAGATCAACTGATGAGAGACACGCAAATGCTGACCGTTTGTTAATCCCGCACTGCTGTGCGATTTCGGCGCGCTTGCCAACTGTCGGTGCGGCATCGAGATCGTTGTAGTAGTCGATAAACATGGCGTGCGTGCGCATAAGTAATGGTAACGAGGGTTCCGCTTCCTCCGGGGCAGTTAATGGGACGTAGTAAACGGAATTCCTGGCCAAACGACACAGCACACCTTGGATCAAACACGCGCGACAGGGTGTCATCGCGTTGTGCCCTTTCATCGCTAAGAGTTTCGCAACCGCAGGGATATCGCCAAACACGATTAAGATAAACGCGCGCAGTACAAAATCAGTACCTTCATCATCAAGTTCATCCACGTCCGAGGCCACTTTGCTCGACTCAACGCCACGCGCCAATTCCATCAACTCTTCTATGAGAGGAACGAGAAATGAGTTAATGTCTTTGAACTGTTTTGGCCCAGGAATAACACCAATGCATATAATATTTTCAAGACGGAGCCGGATCTTTGGGGGAAGGTTATAATTGACGAGGATGAGGGGCCAGGCTGTCGAATGACCACGGCGCCGTCGATCGAACAAGGTAAATCCATCAGTAGCCAGCCCAAGAGCAATGTCGTCGGGGTTGTCAAAATATCGGTACGCGTCACCCTCACTAACCGTTCTGTTTCGAAGTGACCGATAATGCTCACCATCGAAGACGTCTGTGATTACAGTCGGATCGTAAGCGGCCTCCGCTTTGACTCGATAGCGCATGTTTTCGACGGAAGATGAGTTTTGGAATAAGCCGTGGAGTTGGGGGATTAGGGGGGAATAGTGGAAGTAGCGGCGCGCCTTACCGGCGTTATTGTATCGAGC
This sequence comes from Ceratobasidium sp. C01, assembly GCA_025200755.1. Taxonomy (NCBI): domain Eukaryota; kingdom Fungi; phylum Basidiomycota; class Agaricomycetes; order Cantharellales; family Ceratobasidiaceae; genus Ceratobasidium; species Ceratobasidium sp. C01. The sequence goes on along the minus strand of JANWGL010002329.1, from coordinate 6,234 downwards.
CGAATCACAGAAGGGGCACACCTCGTGGTCCTTGTATTTGCCGAGGTAACAGATGCACGAGTTGATACAGCAGTCGTAAGCGCGGGTCTCTAGTCCAGACAGAACCTTCAGGCGGCGCCAAGCGACAAACTCAGACGGAAAATCCAGGGGCTTGCAGGCACCATGACGGAGGTCGTCGTAGGTTTGACGCGAAAAATGAGTGCGCAGTCGAGTGGCCAGAAATTCCATAGTCGACCGGTCCCTATCAGACACGTTGCGGTCATCTAATGTAGTATGAATTAGTTTTTATAAAACTGTCTTAAGGTAAAACGAACTTACACATATCGATCCATTCGGCTTCGGCAAAGTCGCCAAGATGTGCCTGTAGAAACTCCCATAGTTCGTCGTCGTCCATTACAGGTTCGTTGTCCGGATCGAGTCCAAGCGGCAAGTCTAGTTCTTCGTACTCGGGCTCCTGGTGCGCGCCGTCAGCAGATGAACTGTCGCTGTCGAGGGCCGCTGGATTGTCCTCGCCCTCGCCCTCGTCCTCGTCGCTGGTCCAGTCTTCGATTATAACGGGAGGGTTCCGGTACAAGCCAGGTGCGTGCCGGAGCCCTATAGAATATAAAATATTTGAGTAAAGGGCGGCGGCTGAGTTGTTAGCTATACATACTGTCCGGGATGGGGTCGAAACCGTCGTTGCTATAGCCCTCGCTCACATCGGAAGCGCGGCCAGCAAGTTCTACAAGGAGTACATTGGTTGGTAAGCGAGAAAGCACTTATGTTAGGTGTACATACCGTGTGCATTAAACTCCTCGATTTCCATCGTGTCGCCCAGGCTGCCCTCGTTGGGGGCTAGGCCGATATCCCCGCCGTCAGCATCGACCTCGCCTTCAGCCTCAGCCTCGTTTTCTGCCCCAGTCCCATCCTCGCCCTCGTCTCCGTTGTTGTTATCGCTCGCCTGCTCATCCTCGTCCATCGCATCGAGGTGCGCCTCTAGGTCAAGTCGGTATCTTGCCATATGCCGGGAGCGCTGACGAACACTGAGGTTTTCGTTGCCGCAACAAGGGCAGATACGATCGTTGTCGGCCATAACTGAGAGGGATGGAGTAAAGTGCGTGGGTAGGTCATCTTGATCTTGTCGTCGAGTCTTAGTCTAAGAGGGGCTGACCGTTGGCGCTTAGCTGGGGACTCAGGGAAGCACAGCCTTGCTCCTACCCGACCCGCAACCACGACCTCGACCTCGACCACGGCCACGGCCACGACCACGGCCACGACTGTAACTATTGTCTTGGCCACGGACGCGTAGCAATAAAGCCGCGCACCAGCTGACCCTCGGCAAGTACCCAATCTCCTCGCCATTGACACTCACTTTATTGTTCGAGGCATCAATCTCACACCCAAGATCCGCCGTGGCGCACTAGCAGCCGCAAGGCGTGCGTGGTATTCATTTCCGTACGTACTTCGTCGTCCCCAAGCACAGCTAACATGCATTGCCTAGATATCCTACGTAACGGTCTAGCACCCTCACCCCAACCACTCTTATCGAACTATTCATTTCGCGGCGAGAACCGCCAACACACTGCCCGTTCCTCATCCTTGGACAATGCGTAAGTAAGTCTCGTGAGCTTTGACTGCATCAAAAGATCGTCACTAATACATTTTCTCTCCCGCGACCTAACCCGTTTTTTCGATTCGGAAACCCAGCCCCTCGCCTCATGCTAGATGGCATGCACATTGGAAGGTAGAAAAGCAGTATGTGTGTCCGCTTCCCAATGCACCATCCGCCATATTCCCTCTTACCTCCTCTCTGATTTCTCTTGCATGCGAATTGTTTTTTTTTGTCCGTTACTTCCATCTGATCTAGACAACGTGCAACACTCGCTTGCTCTCTTCCCGATGAGCTACCATGTTGGTGATTTGCTCCTCTGTCGAAACGATGCCAATAGGGTATGTAGGGTGCGCTATTACTAAGAATATACTAATATATCGCTTGATAGGTCAACGTACTTGACCTCGGTCTCGCCAAGAAGTACCGCGACCCCAAGACCCACTGCACGCCCCGTGTAGCAAGACCTCTTCCACCGCGCGCTTCGTTTCGACGACAAGCCCGACTACTGCTACCCTCGCAAGCTCTTCCGCGAGGGCTATCAGTACGACTACGTGTTCGATTCGAGCATGTAGAGGCCGAGCAACGCGGACGACAAGTCGAGCGTCATTTGGGTACCCGGACCAGACTAGATCTAGGATGTCGGCAGCGTGTCGTTTGGAACAGTCGAGTTGGGGAGCGGGGGGTGACGCATCGCGTTGGGTCTCCGTAAGTACCATTATTAATTCACCCGTGCGACGTTTAACCTACAAGCACATCAAACGCTAGGTTTTCCGCTTGTCGGTTCTGTTTTTTCTGCGGGGCTTCACTGTGGGACGTTGAGGAGGGCGCTTGGCGCCTTCAAGTCGATAGTAGAGCTCCTGTTCGTACTGGCGGGTGGGGGCAAGGAAAGCGTTGGCAAGGAACGCGCCGATGCTTCCAGTAGTCCGCGACCGATTATACTCCCCATCCTACACCTTTTTGACTACGTCCTTCTTGTTCTGCCGTTTGCCCCATGATTGCAATGTACCCTCCTTGATAATTACACTCATTGTTGAATATGAATCCGACTTGTGAGTAAACCCATTTACAGCGCGTGAGTGGTACATAGTATATACCCTCGTATATGCGGATTGTTTGAGCGGCCGCACGGCGGCTTGGGCTTTGCCGAAGTCCACACGAAGTCCATTTATTTGAGGCCTGGACTCCCATGAAGTCCATTTCAGGGGCTGGACTTCGTAGAAGTCCGTTCCAGGGTTCAAAATAAATATTATTAAATGGTTCTATTGACTCCTCGGTCATGGACCCTATTCATTTGTGCCCGTTTCAGGACGCCCCTCCCTCTCGTTTTCGTCACTTCAACCTCTTTCTTTCAACCACGACGCTGCGACCTCCCCTCACCCAGACACTCCCTCGCTGTGACACCCCCATCGCTGCGACTATGGCCATCTCTAAATCGAAACTGAAGCTGATCAAAGCTCAGCTCAAGGCGCAAGGTAAGCGGCAGCCACAAACGCAGTAATTAGATTGTGAGCTCACCACTCGTCGTCAAACAGGCTACGAGATCCGCAACGTGAAAGGGAAAGCGGCCCGAGTACGAGTTGGCCATCCCGGACGCGCTCCGACTAAGCCTGCGCTTGGCCGAAGGCCTTTCGCACCTGCCCATAACGCTGACGCCTACGACAGCGACGACAACGACAACGACGACGATATCGAAAACGACGCAAGGGCCCGCCTCCAGCCCATGCGCGACGCCATCCACGTCGTTTGGTGCAAGAAGCCCAAGGGCTCACCTGGCAGGAGCGAGAAGACAGGCGGTTACAATCTCCAAGAAACGATTGATATGAATCGCGGCGGGTATACCATCGTATGGGTAAGTTTTTTTTATACTTTTTTCTCAATCTCGACTCATACTGACATTCACTTACACAGGACGCTCTCCGAATTATGCTCATGCGCCAGGATGGCATTGATATGCATCGGTCGATCTCTTTTCAGGACAAACGGAAGATCGACCATATAGTTAAGAAGGTATTTATTCCCGTCTAGAATGAGCTTGAACTTAATCCAACATTTTTTTACATAGGGGGCCGAGATGTTTACAGAGTTCGAAATCTTTCGCCGTCATCGGTTCTGGCCGTTGCGGGCATTCATTCACCTAATCCTGAGGACCTCCGCCGACCAGTACAGGAAGAAACTCAAGGACGCGGGAAAAGGGTCTAGGAAGAAGGGGAAGGACCGCGAGCACAGGGGTACGACAATCGAAGCGCAGCCCTCCGAGCAGCCCGCCCAGCAACCCGCCCAGCAGCCCGCCCAGCAACCCGCCCAGCGGCCCGCCCAGCATCCAAACGCGGAAGCCAAAGGCTGGTCCGATGACGACGAGTTGGGCGATTCGTCGGGCGATTCGTCAGGCGATTCGTCAGGCGATTCGTCCAATGATTCATCTGGCAAAGAGGAATCAAACGAGGGGCGAATCCGGCCGAAATTCCACGTCGACATCGACCATTCCATGGCGGTTCTCGACCACACAATGCAAAGTCTGGCCGACGACATTGCCAATGTATCAGTGGCACCCGATGTATCTGCGCGTTCTAATATGTCGATTGATGCAAATAATGGTAAGCTGTAAATTAGCTAGCATACACTTACTGATAGTTTGATTCTCTAGACGAAGACGGGGGCACATTTAACTTGGCGGAAGCGTCCGCACCGTTGGCTCTTCCGACGTCGTCTGGTGCCTCCGCACCCACCCTGCGAGCTAAGCCCACCCGTTCCTCCATGCAAGAGTCAACTCGCGCGTCCGCTCCGCCCGAGTCAGCCGCCCTTACCACGATAGCCCGTCCCCACGCCTCCAACGCCCTTCGTGCATCCGCTCCGCCCGAGTCGACCTCTCCTGTCGCTCCGGCCTTTTCTTCCGCCCCCAAGGCCCCTCGCTTGTCCGCCCCACCTGGGCCCGCTACTGCTACTCCAATGCGCATCCCAAAGCTCGCTACAAGGTCGACCTCGAAGCTCGCGTTGGAGTCCCACCCGGATCCCTCTCGTTCACCGGCTCCCACTCCCTTGGCCAATACGGCCGTCCAACCCGCCGTTCCTTCTATGTCGACTCTCCCTAAGACTACCACAGACAGCTTCAAAGCGTGTCTAACATCCGATGTGATGGGCACACTTGGACAACTCCCGCGCTCGCACACAGGCACCTCTCGGATCCCGGACAAGTACCAGCAGCTCGTCGATACCATCACTCAGGACGCCGACGACGATCCCACTGCCTCCAAAGCGTCGAAGACCAAAACCAAGCCAAAGCCAAAGCCGGCGCCCGTGCCGGATCCCAACACCGACTCGGAGCTCACGGAGGACGAGGATGTAGACCTACCTGTGGTGCAGGCGTCCAAAGCACCAAAGGGACGTAAGGCACCCAAAGCGTCGAAGGCGTCGAAGGCGTCGAAGACGTCGAAGGCAAGCGGTGCTGGCTCAAGCGCATGTGCGGATGGCGGGCAGAACGCGAGCGGCGGTGCAGACAGCGGAACTGGCAAACGCGGTAGGGGTGCTGGTAGGACCAACGAGCCGCACCTAGATGGAGCCGAGGGGGCAGGTGCCGACGCAGGCGCGAGCACAAGTAAGAAGGGCCGGAAGCGGGGCAAGCAGACAGCGGCGCCAGAAGTAAGTGCCTCGTCCCCCCAACCACATTTAACTAACATGACTATTATTTACAGGTTGAAGATGCGCCCGCTACGGCAGCCATTCCCGCTGCACCGCCGGCCAACGGTCGTCGCTCGGGCCGCAACAAGAAGTAGCCTCGCGGGTGGATAGATTGGTAGCATCATATACGCGAATGAGCGCCTGCAGATGGACGCTTTTTTTTCTCCACTATTTCTTCTTTTTCTCGAATGTGTTCCGCGCCAATGTTTACGATGCTGAGGTTTAACGATGATGTTTCCGAACAAATATATATAATTCCAACGCATATAGCTAGTGCAGACGTGAGAAAAGGACACCCAGGGAGTACAGAAAGGAACTACAACGAGTACATGGTACTCTCAGCAAGTCCGTCTCAAGTACGACAAAACAGAAAACGGACTTCAGCGACGTACCAAGTGGACTCTAGAACAGTCCAGGGACTGCCCCGAAGTCCCATCAGCCCAGAATTGGACTTCGCGAGCGTCCTCTTTTTCGGCTCATGGCCAAAGATTGGACTTCCATAAAAGTCCCGCTGGACTTGTTGGCCGTTCCTTAAGGGACTAATCTGGACATTTCTGGACTAATCTGGACATTTCTGGACTTCACGCGTATATCAGTTTGAGTGTTGGTGTTTCATTTGGGCGCCCAAAATGGACGTCAAAATGGACGCCCACGCTGTCCATTGGGACGGCCCAGAAGTCCTTTCCAGGGACGTCAATATAGTACATTTTTGGCGCCCATTTGAAGTCCATTGAATCCCCACAGTGTCAGGCGGTACCTTCCAAAAGCGCCGCTTTCAGCATGCACAATCGACAACCCTACGGGTGGACGCTCCGTGTTAAAATTTACCACGTCTTGTAGTTACGAGCAGCGAGGGACCTATCGTCTGGTTATTTACCAAAGTAAATTTATATGACGATCCGGACAAGTCAGACTCACAGCCATGGGAGACCGGTCGGTAGGGTGCCTAAAGAAATTTCAACACATTC
>JANWGL010002327.1:1496-25371 GCA_025200755.1 Ceratobasidium sp. C01 | reverse complement strand
ACTGGAGACAAGGTCGGTTGTCAGAGGCGGAGGCGCTCCAAGCTGAGGTACTTGAGACGAGGCAGAGGGTGCTGGGCAGAGATCATCCAGAAACGCTGAAGGCTATGAACAATCTGGCGTGGACATACGCAGATCGAGGGAAGCTGCGGGAGGCGGAGTCGTTGATGGGAGAGAAAGTGGCTCTGTCCAAACGGGTACTGGGAGAGTCGCATCCTGATACTCAGATCTCTGTCAACGCGCTTGGCTATATTCGGCGACGATTACAAGCGGAACCCTCGCACGCGCGGGAACTATAGTATTTCTGTCCTACCCGTTTCATCACTCGATACATTTCCTTTCTGCCTGGACTCAACTTGTAGTATACGAAGCTGTCTTGTTTAGTATTTTATGAGTATAGAAAATGTGTTATGAATATTGTGCTCGGACTGACCAGTTATGATATAATCAACCACAAAGCCAGCCCTCATAGTTCGCAATCCCATTCCAGGAATCTAATCCGGGAAAGAGATGACCTTAATGCTCATTAATGGATGACTTCCCGTAAGCTCTAAGCCAAAGCTAAGCTAACGCCCGCGAGCTAAAGGGCTGAAGGCTGCTTCCGACCCGGCAGATCCGTCGGGTGGTGGATAATCGAATGTTGCCTAGTTACACTCTTCCCTTCGTGATACGCTTAAAAAACTAACATAGCAACTCTCTTATATGCTCTCTTTTATTCTATTCCACGACATTCGTGGCTTTGGCCCAATTTGCACCCGTTTCGTCGCCGGAATCAATGGGTCGGAAGCATATTCCCGCCCTTTAGCTCGCGGATGTTAGCTTAGCTTAGCTTAGCTAGAGTTTAGAAGTTACGGGAAGTCATCCAATAAATCTATTTTTGTTTAAGCATCAATCACTTCTCGGGACTACCCAACCTTCCTCGCTAATCAACCTCTCTCCCCTCCCCAGGAACCTCGTAAAGGATATACGAATATAGCATTTTTGGTTGGCCCATTTATTGAGAAACTATATACAAGTTCAGGTAGGACGGAGATCGTATTCAAATCAAGATGCGTACATACGAGACAAAGCGCGTCGGCAACTTGGTGGATTAAGATGCCAGGTTATCGATGGGAGGAAAGCGGAGGGAGGAGACGTGAATTGGAACTCGGTATCGATACAATATTGAATATTAGATACAGTGGTTCTAGGATCGTGTAGTAAGCACCTGCTCCCGAGAATGAAATAAATATTAGAGAATTCACGGAGAAAAAGCCCATGTTGATTTCGCCTAGGAAAGTATTCGGTACTGGTTCCTCCCCTTCCGCCCCAACAGATTGATGATCAACTACCCCCCGTTCAGCCCTGACACGCAAATTCGGTGGATGGAGAGTCGCCCCAGAAAGATCCGCCTCGGGTTCACTATACTTGGGCGAGCGTGTATACCTATCATTCCCTACGCCACTAGACCGCAGAGGCAGACCGCCATTGCGCTCGCCAGAAACCTAGCATTTCCCGCGTAGGTGACGCTGGATTTGCTGCCGGCGGGAAACGAAAGTCCAAAAGGGAATGTTATGCGAACGCCCGAACCTCCACCAGAAGTCGGTATGCGTATGCGGTGTGTTTGTGGCCATTGGGCCATCTCCGCCTGCGATCCTACTGAACCACAAACCTCGATTTCTGTGTCGAGTTCCTGGAGTAGAAGAGTCCCTCGCGCACTAGTTCGTTTCATGGAGGCGCCTGTAAAGCTTGGGTTGCGGAACTGCGTTGAGGAACTGCGAGCTGCACTAGAGGTGGAGGCGGGAGGAAGAAGCGTGGTGGAGAGCAGACCCGATGGGTAGGGTGGTGGCTAGTGCGTGGGGATACGGTCAGGTACATTGATTGTTGGCGGAAGAGGATGTGAGCGTGGCCGCGTGTGGGACGTCGGCCGATTCGAAAGCGTTGGCGGATAGGATTGTGGTGGCGTTTGTTCTGATTCTTTCCGGTGTCAAAATTAAGTAGCTAGGTATACCCAAGGGTGAGGGGTAGAGTGGAAACGCACTGGTATAGGCGACGCTGTGTTGAAAGGCGGCCATCCGACCGAGGCGCATGATTTTGAAGGTGGGTAGACGTGGATGATATCTGACCAGTAGCACGTCGCACGATGGGGAGCTATGGACTCTATCGAACCGATTTAGCTCAGGACACAAGAAAGAGGACGGGACGATGCTCACAGCTGTTCGTAATAATCCCTAGTCCCAGCACGTAAGCCATAACCAGCGACTCCTATTCTTTCATAGCGGACACGCACAGACCCAAATCAAACGCACCCGCCCACTCGTCGCAGTTCGAAACATAATCCGGGTCAAGGCCGTACCTAATGGCCTGTAAGCTCACAGCCCGGCGAATAAACAAGAGGACTCACACTTCCTACCTTTGACTCGCAATCCTTCGTCTACCACATCATCCCAAAAGACGGTTTGATCGGCGGAGGCCGCATGGTCTCGACTCGCATACGTAGAACTCGTCGCTCACGCCGCCTTACTCCTAATGAGGTCATCGTATATGTTCAGCAATGATCTCCCCACCCTCGTCTGTGTCCTTGTTGCTCCCGCCGCCCAAGTAGCCGGTCATGATCGGGTGATGTGCGCGTGTGATCCGATCGTGCGAAAGATTATCTCACCAAGACCAGGACGAGGAGATGAAGAGGCAAGTTAAGTTGGTGGCAGGTGAGAGCGAGGTGCAGAAGTGAGGGGATGAAGTGTGGCAGTTTGACCATGTTTGGTCCGAGCGCCGATCAAACGCCACCGGGCTTCTTGGGCCGATCACTCTTGGCGAATAGGAACGCGAGGATGAGGAAGCAAGACAGGATACAGGTCACGATTGGACAAGAACAGGCGTGTGGTACATGAGCCGTGTCTCGGCAGCTCGGTACAGTACACTGTAAGAGAGGCACAAGAGGTCTGCAAATGCTTCAATATTCGCACAATTGGCACTGAACCATTTGTCAGTGTTTGCTCCGTCCATGAAATGAGGGCAGAGAGACGAGGTACTTACCGGGGAATATACGAGGCGGAAGACAAGTCCCTCCGACAAAGTCTCACGTCTCCCCTTATTTCGATACTGCCCATTCCGACTGTCCCCTCAGTCCCGACGCACACCCGCCTGACCATCCAAACAACACCCCGTCCCATCCACCCTGCGCTCCCCACGCGGGTCCAACCTATAGGCGTCCGCGCACAGCTCACCCCTCCCTCGACCCTCCACTCCAACAATAACCCGCGTCAGCGCTCTCCAAAACGCTTATGTCTTCTGATCCAAGTAACCAGAGACTCGTCCTCGGCGCGTGTGGTTTATCCTCGGCTGGATGCTACGTGAAGGCCCGAGCGTCAAGCGAGTGCGGATAGTAGGTTTTCCAAGGAGTAAATGACCCCTTTGCTCCAATTCAACTCCGCAGGCTGTGTCTAGTTCTAGGAGTAGAACCGGCTTGCAGAGCGGATAGGGTACTGGCTGCCCCAGAATGCCCTATACGTCGAAGAGCAGCGGTCCCCGGCGATAGGGGCAGTGGGAAAAGAATCTATGGCGGAGACTCTAGGCAGGTATCCGTTGCGCACGGGGAGAATCCAAGTCACGAGCCGGTAGAATGATGAACGAGGGTGCGCAATGGTAACCATGCTGTCTCAAGGGGTCGCTACGAATTGTAGGCCACCTGCAAGCTAGGGTAAAATTTGGCTGGACTCGGTTCCGTCTACTACATAATTTAGGAATTAATTAATCTATTTGACCTGATAGAGACTGCGTGGAGGTCGGGACGTACCGGTATTGGCCCCAACGTGTTCAAGGTTCACCATGAAAATCCAGACTTTTATCGCCGTCGACTCTAAACATACTACTTCCGCCATATGAGATCGAAACTAGTTAAGAGAGTTAACTCGAGTCATAAGTTGGGCAGCACGCCCAACGCTTACCATCAGGAGACAGCACAACATCGATAGAATAGGCATTCTCCACTCGTGTCAAGTGGACCCACGCCGGTTCATGCCCAAAACGCGTACACACTCCTCGTTCGAGGCTACAATTTGAATCTGGTTTAACCCATTAGTCTATCAAATTTCTATCTGGGGAAAGATAAAGGACAAGACTCACCCAGCCCACGCTCGCCAGACTCCCCCGTCGATCTGATCGCCCCCAAAGACGAAAATATCGTTGAAATCCTCGCGATTCGCGATTTCTCGATCACCCTTGTCCTTCGTACCTTGCGCTCGGTCTGGCAAGATTTTATTCTGGCATCCACCGCCTCTTTCTCCCTCACGTCCCGCTCCTCGTCTCTCCGTCGACATATCCAATCTCGACCGCTTCCACCTTCTCGATCGATACAGTCACGCCTAAGCTGCGTAGACGATTCATTCGTCTCAACGAAGGCGAGGTGGTAGGAGGGAAAATATATGTTGGCAATAATCGACGATTTTGCCACCACGGACAAGATGATTGCCCAGGGACGAAGGCACGATATGATTAGGCTAGAATTAAACAAGTAAGTGCGTGTCAGAGACTAGTCGTAAACGAAGGAAAGAGGTCAACTCGACTCTAGTTAATATGTAAACGTATCTCAGCCCCCCGGAGTAGATACACTAGTGAAACAGGGGGCAAAGATAGCGAGTACGAGAAAAGAAGGAGAGTCGGATGGTGAAGAGAGAGACGAGAATGCTTACCTAGATATCGCGACGCACCCCGAATCCCCCAACGCTTTCTTGGCTAAATACAAGTGCACGATTTCGAACAGGCCCCTGAACACCATAAGCGACACCTGGTAGGTTTGAGACTACGATATTGAAGGATAGAGTTAGTACCATGAAATGAGCAAGATCAGACGAAGCCTGGGTAGAAGCTCAAGAAAAGATCAGGAACTCACCGGACTCGATGGGCGAGAAACAGACAACATGAGTCGTTGTTCGCGTTCAAAGTTTGGGTGGGGGAATTTGCTCGCAATTTGTCAATGTTGACCAATCCCAGCTCTCGACCTCTTCGCGCTCCCCCCTCGACCCAGCTCTTGCTCCCGCCAACTATCCCTTCATCCTCCTTGCCCGCCTGATTATCGCTCTCGTGATCTCCCATTTCCCTGAGGATCCCCTTTAGCCCCCAGCCCGATACCACCGTACCCAACCCAAGAGCACAACCCCACCGTCAAAGCGGGTGAGAGGAGACGGAAAGATGGGTATGTGCAACGGCCGTGATCTGGATGTTGATCGCCAGCCCAAAGCGAAATGCTGCCCAATGGCGAATTCACAATGGGATTAGGGGAGGGATCCGGTAAAACACGCGTACGGCGTCGCTGGGCGTTGGCTGCAAAGAGGTGGCGAGGTCAGTTTTCGCTCTAGTGATCCGAGGGCTGTCACCGGCCTCTAGTATTGTGAACGAGGACAGGGGAGACTCAGGAATAGGGATGGAACGGAGAGGAAGACATGAATACTCACCTCGATGCACCAAGGCGCGCCAACTTCGTTGACAACTTTGTCGGTTACATGTTCGAGGCTGATCTTGAGCAAGTCAAGTCCAGAGGTCCAGCGGTCGCCCGTCGTGTACGGCCATGTGTAGGACTACGGTAATGCAGGACGAGTTTGCGATATAAGAAGAAAAATAATCCATCGATTGTGTCCGAGCTCTAGGTAAGGATCAAGTATTAGAGATGAGCGCGTCGGGTACAGTAGTCGCAAAGGTATCCGTGCACCTCGGGTGGCAAACGCCTAGATGAATCGGAGTTAGTCCCGAGGATGCACGTCGCTAGTCTCAGATATCGCCCAGATGGAAGAGGAGCCAGGTCGTTTAATTTTAGGTACACATAGCGTCATGGACGAAACAGAATGCGCGATGAGATAGCTCCGCTCGTCGTCGGTCAAAACTCCGGCACCGAGATCCGCATCCGCTTTCATCCAGTGTCCCAGAGCCGAGTGGCATTGTTTGGCTTGCCAATGTTTACCACGCCATCTAATCTAATCTAACGTCTGCTACCTTTCGAGGTCAATAAGGCCTCGAATGCGCACCGCACACCGCACACCGCACACCGCACACCGCACACCGCACACCGCGCCCGTTCTCCGTTTCACCTAAAGTTTTACTGCCCACTCAAACTAAGGATTTAACTGCCTGCATCAGATGCTATTCATTTATTCTACGGAAGGCGCGATTCTAGCTCTCCGTACGACCGACCAGTCTATGAACATTCGAACCGCCCTGCGAAGCTTGGGGATTTAAGCGAAAACGAAGGGCCCAGAAGCGTAGCGAGCACAGGGGCGTAAATTTTAGAATCGAGCTTTGCAGGTTGTGCAGCGCAGGGTCAAGACATGAACGAGAACATATGGGATTCGGGCGTTTGAGGACAGAGTGAATAAATCCATGACGATTTGAGCGTTAATAGGAGAGGACTAGTCTTGTAGGAACAGGTTGATGCGCATGTCCACCCCAAGGAAGCATGGGTCGTAGATATGTATCGAAGTGCGGCGAGCTCTGGACTTGGGGGAAATGAACTGAGGGGTGCGACGGTGAGGGGACCGAGCGGGGTTGGATGGTGGTGGAACCGGGTCACGAGTTTGCTGGGGGAACAGATGTCACTAGTTTGGACTATATCATTGAGAATTATCGTTTGGTGTTAGACCGAGCAGATGTGAGGTCAAGCTCGGGTCAGCCTTTAATGAAAGAAATGAAAATTTGTAACCTTATTATGCGAAATGATGTGGTGAAGACGTACCGGTATAGGTCTTGGTGAACTCAAATCCATCGTGGAGGTGCGCGCGTTCATGTAAGATACCAACGAACGAGTATCGCCGCCAACCGCGTGTAACGTCTTCCCACGCCTAGCGTGACCGAATTAGCCAAACGGGTCCACTAAAGTCGCGGGTTCGGCGATACGCGAGTACTAACCACGATATGCGCACATCCCCAGCCTCTCAGCGCCGACCGGGATGAGCGATCCCCCCTTCATCTCCAAACTCGCCCGTCGCCAAACCGAATACACACACTGACTCATTATTATTCGAAACTAGGATTCGAAATTCGTTCGGTTCTAACAATCTGTCAGATCCTAAAGTTGGCTAAATGGCGGTCGGACTCACCTGTCTGCTCACTACGGACCTGTCTCCCCATTCCCAAGGACGGCCATGTTATTGTTTACGCTCGTAGTTTTACGGTATCTTGACCCGCGAATCCCAACTCCCGACCTCTCCGCCAGCCTCTCAGTCAAACTCGACTCCATCCTCACGTCGACGATACCACAGCTTCCAGTCTAGTCCCTCATTGCCTCCTCATCTATGCATCCGCCGAGTCGCCCTAAGCCTCTAGCCCGATACTTCCGTACCGAAACCGCAAACATGTCTCCATCGTCGAGATGAGGGCGAGGAGATGGAAGGGTGGATTGAAGGTGCAGTGGTTGGTCTCCGACGCGAAGCTAGTTGCTGTCCAAAGCTAAAGTGACGATGGAAATAGGCAAGAAATCCAGAGAAGTGTGTTCGGTGTAGGCTCGAACGAAGAGGTAAGTCAATTTCCACGTACATTTTCGGCTAACCAACTACTGTCACCGGTTCTAAGTACGAACGGCGAGGAAAGATAGGACGAACAAAGAGGGAGGAACCGACAAGGAGGTCATGGATACCCACCTAGATGCCTCGATATGCTACGGCTTCTCTGATTGCATTATCCATTACAGTTGGTGTTCGACGTTGAGCGAGTCCAGTCTAGGGGTCGTCCAAAGCGCACGACCGAGCGTAAGACTATGATAACAAAGGACAGGGTAAGCGAAATGCGAGGATTGAGCCCAGATGAAAGCCCGACGTCAAGCCAGGTGGGATGCCAAGAACTCACCATGCTAGATATGCAGGAACCACAAAGCCAGCCCGTTCGCCGTGTTCAACCTCAGGTATGGAATGAAGAATAGTGATAGAGTCGCCAATTCGTTTGTGTACTCGAAAACGGTGAACAACTAGGTGAGCCTGGGTCATTGCTAGGGGAGGATGTCGAGAGTCTTGGTTATAGTCGAGCCTGGCGAGAATGGGCGTTTAGCGAGGTCCAGGACACAAAGCGGAGGCGGCGTGGAGACAATGATTCGCGTCATAGACAGGTGGAATGGAATCTTACCCCGCAATATGGATGGTGCCGGTCCTCGCCGCTCGTCAAACAGTGGTACACCTAACGTATGGTCTGGCGTGGAGGAAACGAAACGCGTGATGACCAACGAAAGATTGCGTCTGTCTCGGCCAAACTGCAGCACCGAGATCTTCATCCGCTTTGATCCGGAAGACCCAAGCCGGGTGGCATTGTCCGGCTTGTCTGTGTTTGCACAATTAAACGGAGCGCCGGCGCAAGCACGCCGGGCAGAATCAGATTGCTCGCCGAAGCTGGATGAGTAGCGATGGGTAACTTATAGCTGATTGCATAGGTGAAAGCCCGACTTAGTACCACTCCATTTCCCATCATATATCAGCTACTTACTAACAAAAGGGCGAGAGAAAGAGTGATTATATGCGGCAATCCTACAATATCTTTCAGCGCTGTGTCGATACTGTTTCCTCAAACACCGAACCAACACTTTATCCTATTTATGCGTGAATCATACATGATACCTATACATCACAGCTACCATTGCTACTGCCACTCCCAACTTAAGGAAGTCTTCGAGTAACCGGCTGTACAATCCTGGATTCATCGAAAAGTATGAAAGCATGGCGGCCGCTACGTGTAAGTGAGTTGGGCACATAGTTAAGTATGCACTTAGCTGTCACCTTAAGCTTTTTCTCGAGAATATCAATACCCAAACAGCACAAAGGCTACGAAGCGCGTGGGTGAACCACCCTCGGTGACATTTGCTCCGCTTCGAGAAGCGCTCGTGAAAGAGCGAGATTCCCTATAGCATGCTGTGGGGAGCCCAGGAGCTCTTCAACACAATACTATCTATCGAACAACTTGTATTCGTTTCCGCCTCCAGTAATTCGTTATTCTAATGCGATTCGATCTTAGGCAGATTTCGCCAAGCAACAGCTGAATGTAAGTATCAATGCGCACAGAGAATTTCCAACAGGTAATTCACTCTCAAATCCTGCCATAAAATCATTCCACTTTGCACGAGTATTCAATCGCCGATTCACTAAATCGCCCTCATCCCGGCGTATCGAACCAGTACGTATCCCTACCCCCATCCCGCGAGTTTCCAAGGTTTGCTCACAATATTCCTAGCACAAATTAATAGGAACGAAAGGGGCATAAATACACATTTAAAACCCGTATCGAGGTTTAGCAACGGTGGTGCCTAGGTTGCCTGAAGCAAACCCGCATGCTTGCCAGCGGGTAGAATGTAGACTACTAATGATTAGGATTATGCTTGCAGGCACGGAGGTCAAGTAATGCTTTAGTCATTTCGAATATGGTATGTCAGTCTCATAGCGCATATGTGTTGAGTGGAGGTATCTCTACGTCTGAAACTAGCTATATCTAGTTACGACTTTACAAAGCAAGTGGACGAACGATCAGCCAACGACCGGCTCGACACCACAACGAATCATGGCTCCGAGGGACACCGGTAGGCCCGTTGGATGGTACTGACCACCCATGTACAAGGCACACACCCGGTCCTCATTACTGCCCAACGCACTGCACCGGCGCATTTTGGTTCGTTGAGGCCGATGCGTCGACGTCAGGGCGTTGGCATTGTGAAATTGTCCGTTAGGAAAGGTAGTAAAGGATAATTTGCAGGTAGAGATGGGGCGGGCGCATCTGTGTGACCCGAACTATGAACGAGTGGACGTCAGAGGAAATATTCATTTGATTATGTGAGATGCCCTGATCTCCCGAAGTGGCAAATATTACAACGTGGCGCAGTTAGGACCGCACGAGTACCAGGACACGCACCCGACAGCAGCAATCTAGCGCCAGAGTTGAATCCCAGAATGGAGGTCCTCCCAAGATATAAAGTTAACCATTATTCCTTATTTCCAACCGCGAGCTGACACCATGCACAGCCATAAGGCTGGTGGGGCAGAAGCGCTGCCTCGTTGTCGCAAGACTCATTCCTCCCGACCACCACGACCCTAAGCCCATCCAACTCTCACCAACCCCCCTCGACCCGAGTGATGGATGCAAACGTTGTTGAAGCCGCACTGTGCGCGCTGATCTTAGGTATCCCTTTTTTGCTATCCTTGATGTTAGATATAGTCTTGATAACGCTCGCAGATGGAGGCGGGATCAATGTCCTCAGTACCCTCGTTATCGTCTCCGAGTTAATGCGTGCTATCCAGGCTGTCAAGGGCCTTTCTGAACCCCCTCGGCCTTGCGAGTGGTTTCACCTAATCGGCGGAACGGGAACAGGCGGGTACGCACAGGCAGTTTGCATACATCCATCCGCACTCACCGTTAGCAGACTCGCTGCAATCTTACTGGGGAGACTTGGCCTGACAGCTGACGAGGCGATCCTGTGCTACGTTGAGATTCTGAAGCGTGCTTTCAAGAAGAAACGTTTCCCCTCGAGTGGTGCATTTAGCGCAACGGAGCTGGAAAAGGTGATGGGCGAGATCGTGGCGAGGCATTGCGGACAGGCCGACGCTCGAATGATTGAGGATCAAAACCCAAGAAATAACTGCAAGGTGTAAGTGACCCGGTAATCGTGGAGTAGGCTAAATAGGGCTGACACCATCTCAGCATGGTTTGCGCGATGTCCGCAGACGCAATGCGAGGCGGCATCCCCACCTGTATTCGTACCTACAGAGTCGACGCACATCAAGGTCCTGATTGTACCATTGTTGAAGCCGCGAGAGCGACGACTGCGACTCCTGGGATGTTCAAGCCAGCTCTGATCGAAGAGAATGGTCTGAAAGTGCCGTACATTGGAGGTGGGCTCGGATGTAACAACCCGGCGGCGTACGCGCTCGGCGAGCTAGAGCGAATATTTCCTGGAAGACATCTTTCAACCTTCCTCAGCGTCGGTTCGGGTCAGCTCCACTCTGCTCAAATGCCAGCTGGGAGCAGGTTGTCCTCGTTCTTTTCGTCCAACCTATACCAAGTTGCCCAGTCAATTGCAACGGACTGTGAAAGGACAAACCAGGAGCTTTCGAATCGATTCAGCCATACGCAGAATGTTTACTTTCGGTTCAACACGGACCAGGGGATGCAGGATATCGATCAATCGGACGCAGCGCGACTGGCGGAAGTGCAAGCTCATACGAGGAACTATCTGCGAGATGCAGTCGTCAACTCGAAGGTGCGGGACGCGGCCAGGGCAATTGCGAAGGGAGCACGGACGGTTAGGATATTGGGTAAGCCCTCTTTTCGCAAGCGAATACTCATGAGGAAATCTGATTTTTGTTTCATTTTTGTACTACAGGTGGGAACTTGCAGGTCGCCAAAGTGCCGAAGTCGGGTATTGGACGTTGCCCGCCGCCGTCTCGAGTGTTCACCGGTCGAGAGGATATCCTTGAGCAGATGAGCGGCTACTTTTTCGGCGCACCGTCGGCGGCAAGACGTCTATTTGTGCTATGCGGGGTCGGAGGCGCTGGAAAGACCCAACTTGCGCTCAAGTTCGTTCAGAACTACAGGAGCAAGTGCGTTAAGCACACCAACCCTCATCCTAATTGGCGCTTACCTTGCTTTGTAGATTTTGGGATGTGTTCTACATCGACGCCACCACCGAAGAGACAATCTCAGCTGGACTGATAAACCTGGCAAAGGCGGCCAAAGTCGGCAAGACCCCAGAGGAGGCGCTGGAGTGGCTGGTGTCGCAGGAGGAGCGATGGCTGCTTGTGTTCAACAACGCCGACAATCCCGCGCTCAAATTGGGACCGTACTTCCCAGCCTGTCCGCACGGGGACATCATAATCACCACTCGAAACCAGAAGCTGCGTACTCATGCTCTGGAGCCAGGGTCAATCTGCGATGTGGCTGGAATGTTACCCGACGACGCGTTGGAATTGATGCTGAAAGCGTCGGGAGCCAGCAGGGAAGGCAGTGAGCTTAAGCTAGCAGATACGTTGATCAAGGTGCCTGCATTTACTCAGGATAATCTTTCGATGTTTTGCTCATAATCTGCTATAGAGATTTGGATTCCTGGCGCTTGCGATCGTCCAGTCTGGCGCATACATGCGCACAACTCAGTGCGGAATAGCCAAGTACCACAAGCTCTATCAAGGGGCACGCGAGCGGCTTCTGAAGGGGCAAGACATCGAGCCGGGGGACGATTACGAACTCTCGGTATATGCGTCCTGGGACGTCAGCTACACTCAGCTTTCTACTCGCAGCAGGCAGTTACTACATATAATGTCTTTCCTGCATCACGAAGGGATCTTCGAGTCGTTCTTCGAAGTCGCCGCCGCTAGGGCCGTGTCCTACGAGCCTTTAATACCTCTGACAGAGGCCCAAACAACCACGAAAGAGGTTATATTCGACTTCTTAGCTTCACTGAGGGCCACATCTGGCGAGTGGGACCCATTCGAGCTCGAAACACTGACGAATGACCTCCGCGCTTTCTCATTGATCGATTACGACACACGATCCGAGTCGTTCTCAATGCATCCACTCGTACAAGAATGGTGCCGCACCACTACGCCAGATGCGTTGGCCGTGCGTGAATGCACGACATGGGTGCTCTCGCTATGCGTGAACTGGGAATATAGCTCGGACGATTACGCACTCCGACGTCGGCTGCTACCGCACCTTCTTGCCCTGGACTTAGATCATACGCAAATGATACCCGAACTTGCCCAAAATCTGTGTTTGGTGTACTCCGAGGCTGGATATTCAGACGCAGAGGAGAGGTTAAAGGCAACCGCGCTGCAAAGTAGCCGCGACGCGCTAGGCAATGAACACCCTACTACACTCACTTGCATGAACAACCTGGCGTTCGTATTCCGGCGACAGGGCAAGTTGGAGGAGGCGGTGTCGCTGCTGACCGAAGTGGTCGAGGTCAGGAAGCGAGTGTCCGGCCACGAGCATCCCGAGACGTTCACGAGCATGCACAACCTCGCATGTGCGTATCACGATCAGAAGCGGTGGCAAGAGTCAGAGGCGCTATTCCTGGAGGTGATTGAGGCGGGGAAGCGGGTGGACGCCGCAGAGCA
This sequence comes from Ceratobasidium sp. C01, assembly GCA_025200755.1. NCBI lineage: Eukaryota > Fungi > Basidiomycota > Agaricomycetes > Cantharellales > Ceratobasidiaceae > Ceratobasidium > Ceratobasidium sp. C01. Next base: position 12,325 of record JANWGL010002327.1, on the reverse strand, counting down.
CAGCAACACACTCGCGAGTATGGGAGAGCTTGCGTCGACATACAGGAGGCAAGGTCGGCTATCGGAGGCGGAGGCGCTCCAAACTGAGGCGCTTGAGACGAGACAGAGGGTGCTGGGCATAGATCATCCAGACACGCTGTTAGCTATGAACAATCTAGCGGTAGCATACGCAGGTCGAGGGAAGCTGCGGGAGGCGGAGTCGTTGATGGAAGAGACAGTTGTTCTGTCCAAACGGGTACTTGGGGAGTCACACCCTAATATTCGAATCCATGTCAGCGAGCTCGAGCACATTCGACGACGCTTACAAGCGGAACCTTTGACCACCCAGGAACCATAGTATTTTTGCCTTACCCATTTTATCACTCAATATGCTTCCTCTCCTCCTGGACTCAACTTGTAGTCTACGAAGCTGTATTTTTCAGTATTTTATAAGTCTAGAAAATGTTATTGATATTGTGCTCACGCTGACCAGTTATGGTTTAATCAACCACAAGGGCGGCCCGCTTATTTTGCAATGCCATTCCAGGAGTCCAATCTGGGGCAGAGATGCCCTTAATGGTCCTTTATATCTATTTTTGTTTAAGCGGCAACTAAGTCTCCCGACTACCCCGCCGACCTCGTTAATCAACCGCCCTCCCTTCCCTAGACATACAATAAGGGATATAGGTGGGATGGTGCATATATTTATGAATTTTACGCAAGCCTAGGCAGGATGGAGATCGTATTCAAATCAAGCTGCGTACACAAGAGACAGATCGCATCGTCGGCTTCGTGGCTTAATATGCCATGTTATCGACGGGAAGAGAGTGGAGGAAGGAGACGTGAATCGGGACTCGGTATCAAAACAATATTGAGTAATAGATACAGCGGTTCTAGAATCCTGTGGTAAGCACCTGCTCCCAAGAAGGAAATAATTGTCAGAGAACTCACGGAGAAAAGTCTACGTGGATTTCACCCTGGAATGTATTCGGTACTGTTTCCTCCCTTCCGCCTCAACAGATTGATAATCAACTACCCTCCGTTCAGCCTTGATGCGCGAATTCGGTGGATCAAGAGTCGTCACGGTAAGATTCGCTTCGTGTGCTCTATACTTGCGCGATCGTGTCCACCCATCGTTCTCGAGACTACTAGATCACCGAGACAGACCACCACAGTGCTCGCCAGAAGACCTAGCATTTCATGCGTTGGTGACGCTAGATTTACTGCCGACGGGAATCAGAAGTCCAAAACATGATGTTACACGAACGTTCGAACCTCCACCACAAGTTAGTGTGCAGTGTGCTTATGAATCCTGAGTGCTCTCTGTCTGCGCTCCTACTGAACCCCAACTTCGATTTTCTGTGTCGAGTTCCGGGAGAAGCTGAGCCCCTTGCGCGCTAGTTCATTTCTTGGGGGCGCGTGTGAGGTGTGGGTTTTGGATAAGCATCGAGAAGCGGCGAGCTGCACTAGAGGTGAAAGCGAGAGGGGGAGAAGTGTGATGAATAGCAGACCCGATGGGTGGGGTGGTGACCGCTGCGTGGGGATACGACCCGGGTACATTGCTTGTTGGCGGAAGAGGACGTGAGCGTAGCCGCACGTAGGACTCGGCAGATTCGAAAGCGTAGGTGGAGAGCATCGCGGTGGTGTTCGTTCTGATTCTTCCCGGTGTCGAAATTAAGTCGTTGGGTACACCCAAAAGTAAAGGGTAGGGTGGAAACGCACTGGTATAGGCGTCGTTGTGTTGGAAGGAGGCCATCCGACCGATGATGGAGATTCTGAAGGTGGGTAGACGCGTAGGATATCTGACCGGTGGTACGTGGCACGATGCGAAGCTATGGACACTATTGAAACGATCTAGCTTGAGCCACAGGAACGAGGACGGGACGATCCTCACGTTTAATCGTCGGAATGCCTAGTCCCACAGCGTGAACCATATCGAGAAGCGCCCACTCTTTCATACCGGATACACACAGATCCAAATAGAATGCCCGCGCGTACTCGTCGCAGCTCGAAACAGAATTCGAGTTAAGTCCGGATCTAATGGCCTATCAGCTCACAGTCCGGCGAATAAGCAAGAGGACTTATGCTTCCAACCATGTCTTGCAATTATTCGTCCACCACATCATCCCAAACGACGGTTCAATCGGTAGAGATCCCGTGGTCCCTACTCGCGTACGCAGAACTCATCGCTCACGCCGCCTTACTTCTAACGCGGCCATCCTATCTGTTCGGCTATGATCTCCCCACCCTCGTTCGTGTCCTTGTCGCTCCCGTCGCCCGAGTCGCCGGTCATGGTCTGGTGAATTGCACATGTAACCCGACCGTGCGAAAGACTACCTCACCAAGATGAGGACGGGGAGATGAACAAGCAATTTAAGTTGCCGGGAGATGAGAGCGGGGTGCAGAGGTGAGGGGATTGCGTGTGGCAGTTTGCCCATGTTTGGTCCGAGGTCCGATCAAACGCCACCGTCGATCGGTCTTGGCGAATCGGAACGCGATGCGGTGGAAGAACAACAACAGATGTCGGTGAGATTGGATGAGCAGAGGCGTGGGCTACATGAAGCAGGTCTTGGCAGAGTAGTAGGGTACATTCAGGAGAATAAATAATAGTATTTGGTTGACCTGCGAATTTTACGCCATCCAAACGAAACATCACTAAAATAGATCTCAGTGCTTACTCTCGCCTATGAATTGAGGACGCAAAGATAAGTTACTTACAGGAGATATCGATAGAGGGAGCAATAGGTTCCGCTATGCAAAGCCATGCGCCCTTCCCTCCCTTCAACTGTTTCTAGCCCAACTGTACTGCGGAGTCGATGATGGAAGAGACGGTAGTTCCGCGCAAACGGGTACACATGTGGCAAATAGCATCGACAGCTTGGCGGCTTGATATGCCGTATCATCCACAGGAAGAAAGCGGGGAATGTGGATGTGAATTGTCGACTCGGTATCGATACAATATATAGAAATTCTGGAATCGTATAGTAAGCATCTGCTTCCAACCAGGAAAGAAATATTAAGGAACTCACGGAGGAAAAGCATAAGTTGATTCCACCTGGCAAAGTAATAGGTCCTACTTTCTCCCCTCCCGCCCTGACCATTTGATACTCAATAACCCTCCGTTCAGCCCTGACTCACGAATTTGGTAGATCACGAGTCGCCCCAGTAGGATCCGCCTCGCGTTCTCTGCCCAAGCACGATCGTGTACACCCATCGTTCGCGAAGCGACCAGACCAGCGAGACAGACCACCACAGCGCCCGCTAGAAGACCCGATATTTCCCGAGTAGGTGACGCTGAGTTTGTTGCTGGTGGGGATGAGAGGTTCAAAATACGATGTTATGCGAACGCCCGAACCTCCACTACATGTTGGTGTGCGGTGTGATTGTAAACACTGAACCTCTATCGCCCGCGAACCTCCTGAACGGCTATACTTCGATTTTCTGTGTCGAGTTCAGGGAGAAGAAGTGTCCCTCGTGCTTTAGTTCATTTCATGGAGGTGCCTGTGACGAGTGGGTTGTGGATATGTATCGGGGAGTGGCGAGTTGCACCGGAGGTGGAGGCAGGAGAAGAGAAGCGTAGCCAAAAGGAGACTCGATAGGTGGATGCGGTGGCCGCTGCGCGGGGATCCAATCTGGGTTCATTATTTGTTCGGTGGAAGAGGACGTGGCTGTGGCCGTGCGTTAGACATGGACGGATTGGAAGGCGCTGGCGGCAAGCGCTGGGATGTTGTTCGGTTTGATTCTTTCTGGTGTCTAAACTAAAATAAGTCGTTAGGTGTGCTCTAGGGTGAAGGGTAGAATGAAAACACACTAGTATAGGCGCCGTTGTATTGAAAGGTGGCCATCCGACCGAAGAAGGTGATTTCGTAGGTGGGTAGACGCGTATGATATCTGGCCGATAGCACCGCGCGCGATGCAGAGGTGTGGAATCTATTGAGATATTTTAGCTTAAAACATGAGAAAGAGGACAAAACGACACTCACCATTCGTCAAAGAAATGCCTAGCTCCACAGCGTAAACCATATCCAGCAACGACCACCCTTCATAGCGGATCCGCACAGCTTCAAATCGAACGCAGGCGCATACTAGTCGCAGTTCGAAACATAACCTGAGTCAGGTCCGTCTCTAATAACCTGTAAGCTCACAGCCAGGTGTATAAACAAGAGAACTCACACCTCCACGGTTGGCCTATAACCGTCCATCGACCGCATCATCCTTCAGGACGATTTAATCTGTGAAGATTTCGTGGTCTCGGCCCGCGTACGTAGATTTTCTCGCACCTGTCCGCTTACGGTCTCCCCACGCTCCTCGTCCGTCTCCCCGTCGCTCCTTTCGCCCAGGTAGCTGGTAATGATCGGTTGGAGCGTGCGTTAATCCGATATACTCATCTTGAATCCGCGCGCACGGTGACATCATCAGGCTGAAGACGAGGAGACGAAGAGGCAGAGAAAGCTATCCTACGAGGCGAGAGCGCGATACGTTGGCGAGTGAGTGACAAGCGGCAAATTGACTGTGTTTGGTCCGAGGTCCGATCAAACGCCACCGAGCTTTGGGTCGATCACGTTAGCAAATTCCTGAGGCATCGGCAAACGAAATGAAATGAAGCTCATGACTGGCAAGGATATGCGTGTGCTATACAAAGCGGATGTCAGCGGATTTATATCCTATACTTTAAGAGAAGGAAGAAAAGCTGTCCGTTCAGGTGCCAATGGTACACTATCTAAACAAAACTCCACCAAACCACTCATCAGTGCTCGTCCCGCCCATGAAATGAGTGCAGAGAGATAAAATGCCCACAGGAGAAACGTGAGGTGCGTAGATCTATTCTAACCGGTAGCAGGTCTGAGTTTGCGATAAAAAATGAACGAGACAAGACCGCGCCCGACGTGAAGCCAGGGAGGACGCCAGGAACTCACCTTAGTTGATACTCGAGAACCATAGACCAAGAAAAGCCACTGATCCTGTCCAAGCTTGAGGTAAGGAACGGTTATTAGAGATAAACGCGTCGTGGGTCGCAAAGACATTTGTGTGCCCTGGGTGACAACCACCGTGGTGGATCGGAGTCAATCTTGAGAGTACCTGTCTCTAGTTTTGGCGATCACCCAGATGGAGCGGGCGGTGGTCCAATTTTAGGCACACAGAACGCGTTGCTTGGCGTGGAAGGAACGAGGCGCGTGAAAGACGAGCACCAGGTGGCGCCAGGCTCGGCACCAAGATGTATCCGCTCTGATCCGTGAGACCACAGCCGAGTACTTGTCCGTGTTTCCCCAATAAGACGAAACGCCGGTGCGAGCACGCTGAGTTGAACAATCTCGCTTACTAGAACTAGATTTTTAACCATGGGTTCCTGATAGCTTTCATAGGTAAAATGCTGACTTGGGAGACCTCGATTTCCCATCCTGTATCAACCACAGACTGGAAAAAGGTCAGAGATATATGCGGCAACAATGCAACATATTTTCAGCGCTCTATCAATAATGTTCCCTCAAACATCGAACGAACGCCTTACCCTATTTACGCATAAATTATACTTGTGAGGTATATATTACGGCTAGTATTGCTGCTGCCATTGCCATTATCATCTTAAGAAAGTATCAGAGAATCGAGCGGTTGAACGAACGACCGACGACTGGCTCGATACCGCAACGAATCATGGTCCCGACGGCTAGCAGTAGCATCATCGGAAGGTGCTGACCACTCATGTGCATACCACACGCCCCGTCCTAATTACTAGCCAAACTACTGCACCGGCGCATTTTGGTTTGGTGGGCTGATGCATTGGACAGAGCTAAGCCATGTACTGGGGAAAACAATGGAGCATAGGGTGCAGGTAGAGATGGGAAGGTGTGTTCGTACGACGTGAGCCACGAACGAGTGGACGTCAGAAGAAAGAAACATTGGTTGACTCCCCGTTACTGCAGTTTCCATAAATCCATGCGCTCGGCGCTTGAGAAATTAAATAATCCTGAGGCATGCAAGGCCCACAGAGGGGGCAAAAGTCATCGGATAGAGACATAAATAAGTGCGTTGGAGTCGGACAACCAAGGCGGAGGGCGCCTTACAAAAATTGGGGCGAAATTCTTGAAGTCTGGAAATCGACCCCTTCTAGCGTACAAGACCCATATCTCTACAAAAATAGATTCAACAGACCTCAAAGTCTCAGAGGACATTTTACAGATACTTATCAAGGGCACCATGTATGTATCAGCACGTGCTATGTGTTTTTTCACCGGAATTAGCGTCCACGAGGTACACCGCATTCTCAATTCAAGAGCTAGAATTAATTTACAATATCGGATATGCTTCGAGGCCATTAAGGGACACATAAAATACTATATGAGACATTCTTCCTGTCACTTCTTAAGCCTGAACCTATACAGTGAGCCTTAGATAGCGAGGGGGAACGATTTTCAGACCTCGGAAATTTCGCCCCGATTTCTGCACAGTGCCCTCCGCCTCGGTCATCTGACTCCAACACACTATTACTTGTTTCAATCCGATGACTTTTGCCCGCTCTGTGAGTCTTGCATGTCTCAGGATTAATTAATTTCTGAAGCGCCGAGTGCATGGATTTATGAAAACTGCAGTAATTACCCGAGATGCCCTGACCTCCTGAAGGGGCAAATATCATATCGCGGCGCTATCGGGATTGCACGAACACCATGACCCCCGTTCGACAGCAGCAATGCGGCGCTAGATTTGAATCCCGGAATGAAGGTCCTCCCACGATATGTAGTACAGTAAACCATTATTCCTCATTTCCAACGGTGAGCTGACATCATGCACAGCCATAAGATATAAGCACCGCCTCGTTGTCGCCGGCCTCCTTCTTTCCAACCACCGCGACCCTACCCCATCCGACTCTCGCCAACCTCCCTCAACTCGAGCGATGGATGTACGTCTTGCCGAAGCCGCACTGTGCGCGTTGATATTTGGTATACCTTTCTCGTTACCTTTGAAGTTAGATAAAGTGTTAATGACGCTCGCAGATGGAGGCGGGATCAACGTTCTGAGCACCCTCGTTATCGTCTCCGAGCTGATGCGCGCTATCCAGGCAATCAAACGACTTTCGGAGCCTCCTCGACCTTGCGAGTGGTTTCACCTGATCGTCGGAACAGGAACAGGCGGGTACGCATAGGCAGTTAGCATACATCTTTCCACACTCACTGTTCGCAGGCTCGCTGCGATCTTACTAGGGAGACTTGGCTTGACGGCTGATGAGGCGATCCTGTGCTACGTTGAGGTCCTGACGCGAGCATTCAAAAAGAAGCGTTTCCCTTCGAGTGGTGCATTTAGCGCAACGGAGCTGGAGAAGGTGATGGGCGAGATCGTGTCGAGGCATTGCGGACGGGCCGAAGCTCGAATGATTGAGGGTCAAAGCCAAACCACTAGCTGTAAGGTGTAAGTAATCTGGTAATTATAGTGTAAGCTGGCTCGGGCTGACTCCGACTCAGCATGGTTTGCGCAATGTCCGCAGACGCGATGCGAGGGAGCATCCCCACCTGCATTCGTACCTACAGAGTCAATGCACATCAAGGTCCTGATTGCACCATTGTCGAGGCCGTGCGAGCGACCACGGCGACTCCTGGGATGTTCAAGCCGGCTCTGATCGAAGAGAATGGTCTGAAAGTGCCGTACATCGGAGGTGGGCTAGGATGTAATAATCCGGCAGCACACGCGCTCGGCGAGCTGGAGCGAGTATTCCCTGGAAAACATCTTTCGACCTTCCTTAGTATCGGTTCGGGTCAGCTCCACTCTGCTCAAATGCCAGCTGGGAGCAGGCTGTCCTCGTTCTTTTCGTCTAGCCTATACCAAGTTGCCCAGTCGATTGCGACCGACTGCGAGAGGACGAACCAGGAGCTTTCGAGTCGATTTGGCCATACGCAGAATGTTTACTTTCGGTTCAACACGGATCAGGGGATGCAGGATATCGATCAATCGGACGTAGCCCGACTGGCGGAAGTACAAGCTCATACACGGAACTACCTGCGAGATGCGAGCGTCAACTCGAAAGTGCGGGATGCGGCAAGGGCGATTGCGAATGGCGCACGCACGGTTAGGATATTGGGTAAGCGCTTTTGTCACAGGCAGATGCTGATAATAAGAATCTGACCCAAGTGTCGCGTTTGTATAACAGATGGGAACTTGCAGATCGCGAAAGCGCCGAAGTCGGGTATTGGACGTTGCCCGCCGCCGTCTCGAGTGTTCACTGGTCGAGAGGATATCCTCGAGCAGATGAGTAGTTACCTGCTCGACGCTTCTCTGACGGAACGACGTCTGCTTGTGTTATGCGGAGTCGGAGGCGCTGGAAAGACGCAGCTTGCACTCAATTTTGTACAAAGGCACAGAAGCGAGTGCGTTAAGCACACCAAGCTTCATTTGTGTTTGATGCTTACCTTCCTCTGTAGATTTTGGGACGTCTTTTACATCGATGCCACCTCAAAAGAGACGATATCAGCTGGACTTGTTTCACTAGCGAAGACAGCCAAAGCGGGAGAGACCCCAGAAGCGGCGCTAGAGTGGCTGGTCTTGCAGGAAGAGCGATGGTTGCTTGTGCTCAACAATGCCGACGACCCCACACTCAACTTGCGGCCGTACTTTCCAGCCTGCAGACACGGGAACATTATTATCACCACTCGGAACCAGAAACTACGTACTTTTGCTATAGAGCCGAAGTCGTGGTGTAATGTAGCTGGAATGTTACCAGGAGACGCGCTGACGTTGATGCTTAAAGCGTCGGCAGCTGGCGAAGAAGCGGATGAGCTAAAGCTTGCGAATACCCTGATCGAGGTGTGTTTTATATTCTGGCGCGGTTTATAGGCACAGAGCTTATAGCCTAACGTAGGGGTTTGGATTTCTTGCGCTTGCAATCGTTCAGTCAGGCGCATATATGCGCACCACTCAGTGTGGTCTAGCCGAGTATCACAAGCTGTATCAGGTAGCCCGCGACCGGCTTCTTGGGGGGCAAGGTGGCGAGCAAGTAGTGGACTACGAATTGCCGGTATATGCCTCCTGGAACATCAGCTACCACCAGCTCCATGCTCGCAGCAGACAGCTGCTGCATATAATGTCTTTTCTCCATCACGAAGGGATCTTGGAAGCGTTCTTCGAAACTGCCGCCGCCGAATCTGTGTCCTACGAACTAGGAATACCTCTAACTGAGGCACAAACCGCCACAAAGGAGGTTATATTCAACTTCTTGGCGGATCTTAGGAGCCCATCGGGCGAATGGGACCCACTCAAGTTCAAGGAGCTCACAAATAGTTTGCGCGCTTTCTCGCTAGTTGACTACGACGCAGCCTCCGGGTCGTACTCGATGCATCCGCTGGTACGAGAATGGTGCCGTACCACTACACCTGATGCGATGACCGTACGTGAATGCGCCACATGGGTACTCTCGCTATGCGTGAACTGGGAATTCACCTCGGAGGATTATGCACTTCGGCGTCGGTTACTACCGCACCTTCTTGCTCTAGACTCGAACCACACGGAGGTGGTAGCTGAACTTGCTCGAAATATCAGTCTGGTGTACTCCGAGGCTGGATATCGGGAAACAGAAGTGAGGTTTGAGGCAATTGCGCTACAAAGCAGCAGAGATGCGTTGGGCAATGAACATCCCACCACACTCGCTCGTATGAACAACCTGGCGTTGGCACTCCAGCAACAGGGCAAGTCGGATGAGGCAGTACCGCTCCTGACCGAGGTTGTCGAAGTTACGAAGCGAGTGTCCGGCCAAGAGCACCTCCATACGCTCACGAGCATGCACAACCTCGCAATAGTGTACCGCGATCAGGGGAGGTGGCAGGAGGCGGAGGCGCTGTTCCTGGAGGTGGTTGCGGCGAAGAAGCAGGTAATCGGTGCAGAGCACATTGACACGCTCAAGAGTATGGGACTGCTTGCGTCGACATACTGGGGGCAAGGTCGGCTGTTGGAGGCGGAGGCGCTCCAAGCTGAGGTACTTGGAACGAAGCAAAGGGTGCTGGGCAGAGATCATCCAAGCACGCTGCTGGCTATGAACGATCTGGCGACGACATATGTAGATCAGGGGAAGCTGCGGGAGGCGGAGTCGACGATGGGACAGACGGTTATTCTCTGCGAACGGGTACTCGGGGAGTCCCATCCTCATACTCGAAATTATATCAGTTCGCTTGAAGCTATCCAGCGACGCTTGCATGCGGAACCCTCGCCCGCGCAGGGACTCTAGTATTTTGACCCACCCGCTACATCACCACAATACGGTTCCTTTCTTTTTAATGCACTTGTAGTTCGTAAAACCGTCTTGTTCAGTATTTTATTCGATTCCAGAAATTCCGTCGCTGACATTGTACTCGTGTTGATCAGCCATGTTAAAATCAACTACAAAGCCAATCTGCTGTGCTCGCGACACCGTCCCAAGGATTCTAATCTTAGAAAGTCTTGCTCTTAGCGCTCATTGATATATGCACCTACGTCAGCCAGAGTTACTATCATTCCATGGCAGAGGGCTAAATAAAATGGCATATTATCACGGCTGCTATCGCCGAGTTTGAGGTCAGTTCTTAGCCTCATCATTTTAGGCAGGGCGTGTCCTGCGAGTGGACCAACCGGCATGTGGCTTCGCCGGGGAGCTCCTCCGGTTATATGTGCTGCCGCGTGTATTACACCCTACAGCCAATGATGATAATTTGATTGGGCTGGTTATCGCGGGCTAATGTACCTGCGACTGTGTGATTAGTTCTGAGCAATGAATATGAATATATAAAAACTGCTATCGGTGCGGAGCTAAAGACTGAAGAGTAGAGTGAGAATGGGTAGGGAGCTAGGGGCAAAAACGCACCCCGATTTATACCCCAAAAGCCGCCGAGTCATAG